>JAHZNC010006176.1:0-25449 GCA_027744095.1 Zhuqinia jingwanae
TGGAAACTTGATACTTTTACATGGAACGGTTATTCCAGAGCATATGAAAAATAATAAGTAAAACCAAAATTCTAATATTTTATGACGAGTCCTGTGAAATGTTAATTATAGTTTACGACAAAGTACTATCAATATAATATAAAACGAATGGTGTGTTGATTTGTCCGTAAAAATGGTTTCAGTTTGTAAATTTATCTGGTGACATTTTTGCTTTCTCTTTTTAGGAGACTGCTACATGACGCAAATCTTGGGGCATTAAGCACCAGCTGCTTCTCGTCTTCCTCCATCAACCGCAAATTCAGAACAAGTGTAAAATGGCGCACCCTCAACCCCGAATTCCGAGAAGAATTTTCTTTAAAGGTCTCCATTGTTGATCTACCCAGACTCGCGTTGGTCATTTCAGTGTGGGATAAGGACCTTGGCAAAAACGATGATTATATAGGTAACAATCAAAGCACATTATTAGGTAAAACGTTGGCAATGAATTTTTAATTTTTTAATCATCAGTCATTTATCCTTGTTGCATAGGAGGAATAGTATTGAACACGGGTTCCAAGGGAGAGCGATTGAAGCACTGGATGGACATGATGAAACTTCCAAACACGAAGCATTTCAAATGGCACACCCTTAGCCCTTTTAACCTTCCCAGCCATTGAACTAACAACATATACATACATTCACCTTCTAATTAATTTTTTACATTTCCATATTATATGAATGTACCTATAATTTACTAAATGAAAATATAGATGACAATGACGACCTAATATATTCCTGTGTGCGTTTAACAAATAATAAAAAAAATGACTTAATGAATGACATAAGTGTGACATTCCTGGTTTTTACACCATATAGTGATAGAAATATTTATATACATATATATATACTCCACCGACTAGATCAATAGAAATGTTATGCTTCTGTCAAAGTTATATAATGGAAGCATTAACTCATGGTACTCTAAGCGTAACGTACAAACCCTGAATGCGTGCTTCATAATTTGATAGTCGTTGTCGTTACGCTGTTACATATATGGTGAATTAATGGTGTATAATTTATTAGTGTAGAAATAAACTTGTCAGCAGTACCAATGCTATATAAAAGTAGCTATTTTCACTGAAAGATGAAAAATGTTTTACCAAAATAACGGAAAAGATTTTAAAAATCGACGAGATATTTTAAAGAAAAGAAATATTTTATACAAAAAAATAATGTGACATAAAAACTGGCACATGCTAAAAGTAAGCAACAAAAAAATGTATACATAAAATAGGTCAAGTGGTTGGTGAACTGTATCAACTTCTAAATTGTATCCATATTATATAAATTATGATAAAACTAACGCTGAGAAATAATATATTATTATAATTATAAATCGAAGACATATTATAAACACTGTACTTTTGACTGTTTAAATATATATCAATATGTAAATACTTAACTAAATGAATTTTAAAGGATATAATAATATCTCAGTTATTTTATGGAATTTTATTCAAATAAAGATGACTGTTTATTGATTATCAATGCATTTCTCTGTATAAAGCATATAAGGATTTATTTCGACATGCATATTAAAACAATAATTGCACATATGCTCATAAATAAATAAAAATATCAATAACAATAACATTAATAACAAAAGTACCATATATTAAATGATATGCCCAAAACTCTGTAACTAACCTAAGTACACTAGTAACTATAAGTTACTATTATGTAATAATAATAATGTTAGAGGGCCCTGCCTCAACTTAGATTCATCATAAAACTAAAGATGACAGTAACACAGTAGTAATAACAACAATATGGGAGCAAACCTTTTAAATGAAAATAAATGTCTGAATATGTAATTTTTGTAGAAGGAGATAAAATCTTCTTTATATGCGAGGTTTAAGGGTTTTGAGTTCTAACATTGTGGGTATTATGTATAAGGATATTTGATATTTGACTTCTTGTTTTAATTTTGGAGCGAGAACAAACGCATGTAAGTACAAAACTAATTGCGGTATCTAAATTCTCATCTATATTTCGCAGTTTATTTATCCCTCACGACGACGGCACATACAACGCCAGATGATTTTCTCTCCAAGTAACGTTTCTGTGCCTCTTCCAATTTTTCCCCAGTGGTTCGCTTCTTCCAAATTGGATGCTCACTTAGCTTTGCTGGTGGGCCCTCAACCTTGGGTTTTGAGGGAGTTGGGCGATAGTTCTCCTTGTGACCATCAGATTTGGTAGGATGAGTGGAAGACTTGCTTGTTGGTTTGCGAGGAGGGGTACGGCTGCGACTGCGACTACGACTACCGCTGCGTTCTCTTCGACTATGATGGTCACCCTCACGACGAGAGTATGGATGATAACGATGACTACGATCACGAACAGTGCGTTGATCCCTCCGTCTTTCATACTCAGAACGATGTCGGTGACGATCATCCTTGACCCTATAATCTCGTTTATCTCTACCCCTAAACCGATCCACATCCCTGTCACGCTTTGAGTAATGGTCCCTGTCTCTATCACGACTACGAGTTCGGCTGCGTTCACGATGATGATGGTGGCGATGAGTCGAATGTCGTTCTTTTTCACTACCACGATGATGATCCCGTGAATTAGAGTCCCTATGACTGGATTTGTGTTTTTCTTCCTGAGGGCGGCGCTGACTCTGCGAAGATTCTTTAGTACTGTTTTCCTCCTCATCAGATTCTTTTGTTTTGGTGCGTGACTTTGTTGCATCATCTGAATTTTCTGTGGCAGTCTTTTTAATTTCAGAGGAAGACGACTCGCCAGCCTTTCCTGGTTCGTCCATAGTAGACCGATATAAATGGCGGTAAAATCCGCTGAGATCTTGTTGCTTGGTGACATCAGTTATCTCTAGTATCATAAAAGAAACATGCAGTAATTACATTTCAGTTTTGATTTTCAATTGTGCGATTATAACAGACATAGACAAACTTACCATCTATAGCATCCTGGCGTTTCTCCTCATCTTCCAGTCGCTGAAGTTCCTCCATTTTCTTTTTGTACGCACTTGTGACAAAAGCTTCCTTATCCTTGAACTCATCTCCCTCTTTCTCCAAGTCTTTCTGAACTTGCTTCTCTATCCGTCGCTCGTTTTCTCTTTGTCGACGTTCCGCCGTTTTCATTAATTCATGAATATACTTAGGTGTCTTGTCTGACCTGGCCTTTTCCTTCTTCTCCGTTCGCTCCTTATCCATTTCATCATAAACCTCATCATATTGGAAGACGGTGGGATCTTCTTCGAGAGCTTTCTTCACTGTTTGTGCAGCTTGCTTGTTTTGCATGCTACCCAATTTCTGAGAAAAAAAAAACATCAGGATATTTTATAGCGCTGAATCAACTTAATTATTTCGTTAAAAAGTGATATCAACAGCCTTGTCTCGTCTTTAATTATATCTCACCATTTTAGCATACAAATGTGGGTTGGCCATTTTAGGAAAGCCAAGTGTCTGGAAACAATGGGCTAGTCATCATTAAAACAAAATGTACAAACCACAAATTAAATTATTTCCAAAATTCCCTGGTATTTGATTTTTTTAAATTCCATTTAAAAAAAAACTTCTGCTGTGTTTTAAGTATTTATACAACTATCACACAACTTATAAACTTACCCACAAAAACCAGCTGTTCACTGAACACCTGTGAATTCACCTTTAATTATTATCCTGCACTGGTTTCCCTGTCACTCGAATCATTAAAAAAACTAGCTTTTGTACTGGAAAACTTTCCACTCTAATAAACAATATCCAAAACATATATCACCAAAATAAAAAGAATTTGACGAACCTTGGCCAAGATAGAATTTTCTCATTTTAATTCCGCTCCACTCATGAGGAGTACACTGAGACTATTCCATGGCGCTTGTTTACCATACTATACCTCTCTCTCTCTCTCTCTCTGTGAGAGATCTTGTTTTGAAATAAGAAGAATGGGTTCAGATGAGATTTATACGGTCACGGTATAAAAAAAACATAGCATAAAGCAAAGTGCGAAAAGAGAGACAAGCCGGCTTTACCTCTTCTGCTTCTGCTGGCTGTTGTTTGTTTTTAGGCCGACCTGCTGAGAGCTGCTAATAAAAAACAAGCAATTCCGTTCTGCCTCATGTTGTGGGTGCTCCTCCTGGAAGGAAATGCTACTTCATTTGACAGAAAGCCATTGATTTTGACACGTATAAAGCGAAAAAAAGAAACTCTCTGGCTGGATGTGCCGGGGTAAAATAGAGCCGAAACTTTAGCATCATTGTAAAATGATGCACAAAAAAAGAAAGCTCGTTTGTGTAATTGTGTAAGAAGGTGGAGTGGAACGGTGAGTTGGAAACTACGAATGTTGTAACGGGAAGAAGAAATTCAGCATTCAAGAGTGATAGATTTTTCTTACATGTCTCAATTATGTTTTGGGTTTTACGCGATGACCGAAAATGAATAGTGATAATGATAGGATGTTTTTTTAAATCGGAAAAGAGCTGGAAACTTGCAATTTGTCAAAATCTGTGGATGATTAAAGTCAAAGGTTAATAAAGTTAAAAGTTAAGTAGTAGCAATATTAAATGTTGTGCATAAAAATTTACAAAAGCATTTTTCCATGAAAACGGGCAGATAGAACTGAGATTGTGATTATTTGTTTGGAATAGGCGGAACAGACTTATTTAGTTGGTTGCATGTGGCTTATGTATGTACGGTACTTCATGTCATGACAGTTTTCCATGGCTGTCTTTTTCTCATTTCATGGAACGCTTGCTTGGGATGGGAAGATGCAAGTTGGAAACGGGTATATATATTTATGGATTATTATTGGATGCAAGCTAAAATATATACAAATGTTCAACGATGCACAAAATACAACCTGAACCTGACCTGAGGACCTTCCTTTTAACCAAAACGCAACGTGCTGCTTATAGTAAGCGACTACCATCCAGCTTCCAGTAGTACTATTATTTTCGCCGCTACATTTTCTCATAATAAATTTAACTTTCAACTTTGCTTTCTGCAACTTTTCTATTCGTCCAATTATCATCGTTCAGCAATAACGAAAAGGTTGCTATTATCATTGTCAATGTGGTCAAAATGACTTCCTGTCCACAGATTTCATGCAATATTTTACTACATTTCATTCTTATATATGCTCACGGTCACACTACCTAAATCTATGGTATTTATATTTATATTACGCCTGTAAATAAATACATATAGTAATAGTAATATATACCATATATACTGTTTCCCGTGCAATACATCATGGTTAAAGAAATATCATGTCAGTAGTAGAAAAAAAAGGCTTCTACATTTATTTATTTTGACCTCCCGATGACTTTCATATTTAATCATTTTCCTTGCAAAATACATATTTAAATCTACAAATAGCAAATTAGTACTCATATATTATCAAATATCAAACCATATTTCATGTATGTATGCGTTTTTATTACGTAATCCATTGTATTTCTTGTAAAGTTTGGAATCACCTCTTCATCCTCAAATTTTCCAAGTCATCATACAACTCATCATCATGAATATATAATAATTTCAAAGACATCATAATAGGAGGATTCGCTACCCCCTGTATAAAAAGGGGAATAATTTCCTCACAATTTCATCCACAATATCATAAAATAATACATTGAGCATCAGTTTTATATGCATATTATTTACCATTTTCCCCCATTCTTCACCAAAATCTGTAATCTGTGCGTGTGTCCGTGTGTGCCCAGCATAAAAAAATAACTAGTGCTGACTCTGACTGACTATATAGAAAAAAAAATCTATTTAGACTTATTTACTCACTTGGATGGCATCCCATACTCACAAACTCACAACAAGAAGCAACGTCAAAGTATTCATTTCATTCATTCCCCATTCCCATCACACTAAAGCCAACTGAAGAAATCCTTCTTACATTTGGATTCCTATTTCCTATATACTCTCCTCATCTCAGGATGATGATGATATGATAATTCTCATGATCTACAGCAACACACAATAATAAATAAGTGTGCAGTAATCATCGTCAACAAAAGCAGTGTGTGTAGTAGTAGTATTCTTCTTCATCTGAAAATAATAGACAAAGTCTTCATATAATTCTTTGGGGCGAGGGATCTCTCTGCTGCAATAAGCTCAAAAGGACCTTTGCTTGGTTTCTTCGTATAGAGATTAAATCAAGTCTTCGTCTATTGTTTGCAGATGGGGAATATGTAGTAGTAAATACTTTACCACGATTAAGCGCTAGCTTTGTTTGTACCACCATTTAATGCAACTACTAGCACTACTACTACTACTACTATTACAAATGCTGTATCATCATCATCGTTCAACTTTTGCCCTGTCATCATCAGCCTTGCCATCATCTTTCCCTCGTGTAATAATAAGAGTGAGAGTGACGAGAGAAGAGTCAGAAGAGTGGCTGTGTGTGTGTGTCTTGTGTTCTCTTTATTACACAACAAGTGCTACATAGTACTACCAAACAACCAAACCATTTACCAATTTACCATCATTATATGACCATTATCATTATCATTGCATTCTCCATTCTCATCGTGTACCAATAATAACAGCATGATGATCTGATCATCCGATCCTAATATTACTTAATTCCTTCTCAAACACACACACAAACACACGTATCTCTTTATGAATATAAAAACCACATAAGAAAGAGAATTAAAAAAAACATTGAACACGCACTTGCTCACAACAACGCTACTACTACTACTACTGCCACAACTACTACATAATGTACAAGAGACAGGAGCACAAGGAGTAGTAGTATTGCAAAGTGCTAAACCTGTCTACTAATAATATAAAAAACATCACATTATATCGTCTCATTTGAGCCGCCTAAGTAATCGTCATCAATATCAAAAACTCAAAACCAATTTCCTCTCTTCAAGAAAAAAAGGACTACTGCAATAAACTCTCCTCATCATCATCATCGTCTCCTGAAAAGCACACCAGCAGCAGCAGGAAAAGCAGAAGAGCAGACTAAATACTACGTGCACGACATCATCAGCAGAAGAGGGGGAATGGATAATATTTAAGCAGTGTAAATGTTAAGTACTTTACTTTAGTGTTAATGGCATTTAATTGCCTTTATATACCACTGCTGCTGTTAAGTACTTGCTGCATAATAAATGATATAGTCTAGCTCTAGATGGCAGAGAAAACATAAAAAGTTTTTTTTTTAATGGTGATTTTCCATTCCAGAAAAGACAGGAAACCTGTATAATTAATTTTTTCCTATTTCAAACTGTGCTGAGTATAAGCAGAAAAAAAGAGAGTTATATTATTGCTAGTTAATTACTCTTTTATTATCCAAGTACTTTTTTTTAAACTATAAAGCCTTGATATTAAAAGCCTTACTCGTAAACTTTAAAAAAAACTATTCAGTAATTAATTTAGTGGAATTGAGACATTAAGATTAGATTGAGGGAGAATCTCTCTTATAACTCAGGTTACAAATTGTAACTTACAATAATACCAGGAAACAGCAGTTGCTTGATTTTTGTCTTGACGTGTCGCGTCGTTGTCGTTACGGTTTCGTCTGCCTCCGAAAATAAAAGGATAGAGAGGCAGCTGTTCAGCAAAAAGAAAAGCGTTTTGTTTTTGTTGCTGGGACGACGACAAACTGCTTCCGCTCCTGCAAGTGTCACTACTTTTTTGTGCGCTTCAACTTTATATATCGGTGTTCGGTAAGTTAAATGATAAACCTTGAAGTATATATAATATATGATTGTAAAATTGGGAGTACCAGACAGGATTCTATACAAATCTGAAAAGCGTGTCTACTAAAAGTTTTGGAAAGAGACAATAGCAGCCGACAATATTTTTTAGAATGACGGCCGCCGTTGTCGTTGCTTTCACAATAAAATCATGTGATTGCCAAAATATCACAAGGTCTCTTGTGGTTTAATACACAAGTGCTACAAGATCCGTCACAATAAACATTGAACTTTTTTTTTTTTTTTTAAATATTTATTTGTAGACTGAAAACTGGCGATGCAAGTACAATTTTGGCATTGCATTTTATGAATATTATTTTTATAAAGAAAAATTTATGTACGATTCCTCATTTTTAATAGGCCAGTAAGCGAGTGCATATATTATGCATAGGTATATAATATGCATTGCAAAAAGTAAAAAAGGGGGTTCATGCAATTTAGAAAAAAATGTAAAGCAAGTTCATTGAAAATGCAAGCCAAAAACTTATGATTGTTTGAGACATGACGCTTTCTTCAAGGTTGGTCGATAGCATGAGGCAACCAATGAAAGAAAGCTGTCAAGTAATTGTAGCCGTTTTGTAGAGCTAAAGACAAGCTCTCTTTTTTTCCACACACACACACACACACGGGTAAAAAACAGTCAGCAAGTTACTTTCACAGTTCTCTCCGCACTCCACACACAACCAGCTTTTGCCCCTCTTAAAATAAAGAACAATACATTTTTTTCCTCTTATTTGTTTTGTGTATGTTTTTTGTTGTTGTCTCTTTCCGGCTCTAAGGTAACGCGAGCAGTAAAGCGAAATAAAATATAATATGGACAATAATAATAAGCAATTTAAGAATTGCGTTCCTTTCCAAGTTCCTAGCAATGGAATACACAACAAGTACATTTTTTAACATGGCTAAACACATCACACAACCTTTTTTGTAGTAATATATTTATATTTTTTTGTTCCCTTTTTTCTATATATGTCGTCTTGTCAATAAAAGGGGAACGCAACGTGTTTATTCTATCATCGCTCTTGTCGGGCATTTAAAGTGCTGAGGAAACACATCAGCAGAGAAGAGAGAGAAAACGCCTATAGGAAACATACTACACGAAGCCGGCTAAAATTTACGCCAAAAAAACTAACTGACAGCAGCTAAAATAATATCAAAACATTCGGTATATCGGCAACAACACCACGACCAGCAGCAGCAGCAGCAGCGATGATATTTGGTTAGTTTTTTTCCTTGCGCTAGTCGGTCAAACGGAACGGAAGCAAACAAGCGAGCAAGGGAAGAAAAAAAAAGTTTGGGATTTGCTGCCTTTTACATGGATGCTCCTCCACGAAATAATAGCAGCAACAGCAGCAGCAGATAGAAGAGTTTACAGTACAAAAAAGAAAGAATAATCAGCGTAGTAGTAGTAGTAGTACACATTGTACTAATCATCTCAATACTCATACTGTCTATCAGCAGCAGACACTGAGTGTGTGTGTGTTTCGGTTTTTTTTGAACGTTTAGCGCTAGTAGAACTAGCAGCAGAGCAGCAGTTATTTTCCTTGCTCCAACATTAAGTATTGTGAAAAGTGACGTGGTGGTAAAAAGAAGAAGAAAAAGCAAGAAGTCATTCTTAAAGAGAAATGGTTTTAAGAGAAGTAAGAAAGCTCGAGGAAAACTGATTGTGACTGTGATGACTCAAAGGTGCTCAAGAAAACTGATAATTTTTTTTTAAATAGCTTGCGCTTATTAGTTTGGACCATTTAGGCAGGATTAGTAATATAAAAAAAGAAGTGTACTCTAGTACTCCTACTGTGTCAAATGGTAACATAGTTTCACATTTAGTTAAAGTAGATTTTATTTTGTACTTGATACCACTTGATGAAGAGTGTTATACATACGAATAATATATAATGTTTTAATTTTGACAGATGGCGTAATTACAATTATAATACGACAACCCTTTTGTGTAGGCTGTTGTATGTCTTTCCGTTGCTCAGTAATATTTATATATACGTATCTGTTAGCTACACAGTAAAATATTTTTTAAATACCATTTAGAAAAGTTATTTTTCCTGATTACATATTATTATACTTTGTCAGCTGTCAATATTGTGAATTTTTTTTACTACTATTTTAGCCGACTCCATGTAGTAATCATTTTTATTAATTTTTACTACTGTACCACATTATTGTTAGTAATCTTGCCAATTCCGATTTAGGTAATATATAGTAACGACCAAATTCTAATCAAACATGTTATTGTTGATATAGTGTTGTAAATGTGTACTCGTCAATTGTTTCCCTGCGAAGAAGAAGAAGAAGAAGGAAGGAAAGATTGAGTCAAGTAAACCTTTTTTTCTCCCTGATTTAATTCCGTCTGTGACAGAAATTATATAGTCATCTCATCACCATCATCATCAGCAACATTTTTTATTCTTCTTCTCGTCAGCCAGTTTTTTTTGACAGTTGGAAGAATATCTTTTGGTCTCAACATAGAAAATATACTACTACTACTCGACTAAACTAAAGATACTACTAGAGAATATCATAAATAGTACAAGAAAAAAAAAACAAACGCATTCAAGTGCATTATATTTGTCGCAACATAGTAATAATAGTAATAATAATTCTTGTTGAATTCCTCAACCCCTTCTTCTTACAACACGTGTCACAAAAAGGGAGAGAGAGAGAGAGAGGGAGAGAAGTTACGTGTCACTAGTCTTCTGATCTTTTAATAGGTAAGTTTGTAGTCTCTATGTTTTATTACCCCATTCTCAGTTCATGCATGATATATATGTATATTTATTATTATGGTATTTTACACATACTTTACTCCGAATTTATATTATGATTGATTATATACTTACTACCGTACCGGCACGCTGAGCTATATCAGTTGTTGTATATATTATCAAGCCATCAGTAATGGGCGTCATTTCCTGCAACTGCAAGTAGTAGAGAGAGAGAGAATGAAACTGGTATGATCCCAGGGAAAAAATGTTTAGAGGACAGGTGTTGCCAGAAGTTTTTTTCAAATTATTATTTTTTAATTAACCATTTAGTTTTTTTTAGTATATTATTATGTTTAGTTTAGTACAACAGCATATCATATTATTATTGTAACATTTTTGCATGGTGTTGCAGTGCGGTGTATTTACATAATATGTGCTCCTGCTGCTGCAGCTCTCTTAGTTCATGTCTAGCTCATGTTTATTGTTGAAAAAATATACCTTTTATTATATATTTTATTGCTCAGTGTTAGTTATATGTTCGTTATATACATCACATATAATTAGAGACATTTAAGTGAATGATAAATTAGCTGTCATCCGCATCATCGTATCATATTCATTATCATTATCATCACAAATAAAATATTATAAGAATGATTTTTTTTTATTAAAAAAAATAAGGCAAAAAAACTTTTCTTTTTCTCTTTTTACTGTGTTGACTCCACAGGAAAACAAATGTTCTGTTCATCGTCCTCCTGATCTGATCCTAAAAGGTCGTCATATTTAACTGGGCATCGTTTTTGAACAATTTTTACAATAATAATACAATCCTTCTCGATAATAACAACAAAAACTTTTCCTCAAGTTTTTCGTGTTACATGAATACTCTAGTCAGTGAGACAATACAAGACTATTGACTGCGTCTAGTCGATATATATTATTAATTGGGGTGGTTGTGGGGTGGTGGTGATAGTAGTTGTTGTTGGTGGCGGTGCGGTGGTGGTGGTGGTTGTTTTATTTGGGCTGTTTTTAAACATTTGTCTGTTCACCTGCCTATAGGTTGTTTCCTTCTAATATAATCTATTAGTCTAGTAATAATAATAAAAGAAAGTCCATTTTCAATTGCTGTTGTTAGTGTTCTACTTTCTTCAACCTTCAATTACAAAGAAATGCCTAAAAAACGGAAGAATTCCAAGGGAAATGAGCTGGAGGAGTTAAAATGGGAGTTGAGAAAGCGAGGCGTTCGCCCAACTGGCTCACAACAAGCTATGGTCATTGTTTTTTTTACAACAACATATTTATGATAACATAATAATTAATATTAACTGTCCTGTCAAATTCTGCTTTGCTACTTTATATTGTCTTTACTTTTGATTATTATTATTATTTATTTTTAATACATCATCCTCAACACATTGTTGCATGCTTATTACGTACTATACCTATGTTTGCTTTGTCGTTGTGTCGTAGTTGCAAATTGTCAGTAGTGGATCCTCTGTTTCTGTTTGTGACTAACTTCAAACCTGTCTGTACTCTGTACGCACATATATATTTTCATTAGTTAGTAAAATGTATCGCTTCTTTACACAAACAACAAGTCATTTGTATTCCTTGTACAAACTAATACCAAATCAAAAATGCATGCTACGTAATTATTATTATACATAAATATGTATGAACATTACTAATTAACTACACTGCAACTTAACTTGAGCCATCTAAAGTATTTGTTGCATTATTATTATGATTCATTATAAATGGTGCTGAATTCATTTACTATACCTTATAATATGCTCGAAATCCAAATGAATGCACAATCCGTTATACAGTAGATTAAATATCCACATGACTTGACTGACTAACTAACTATATATATTCCTAACTACTTATATCGCGTTGGATATGAGAGATTCCTATTGAAAGACACTTTTTTTTATACCAAAAAATGTAAATGATTTTTTTTCTGTTCCATCACGAATATTTTATATCGAATGCTGTATAGTGCTTGGTCATCTTGAGAAGATAAGCTGAACTTGTTATCTTAAGACGATGACCTTCCAAAGTACGATTATGACAAAACGGTAGTTAGTAACTTCGTTCGTATAGCTAGAATTCAAAGTTTGAAGTTTGAGTTCACTCTCAGTAATTTAATGAGCACGTCGAAAACCTTAACGCGTTATCTACGTGGTTGCGAGTTCCCTTTTATAAAACAAAAAATACTTATTAGTTTTTATTACAAAAAACACATGAGTTATCATGGCATCATTTAGTAAGATAGACGTGGAGCTTGGTCTGAGTCATTTTTTTAGTGTAAATGTGAGTTGTAATTTTTCAGGAAAAAATATACATATCCAAAACAAAATCATTATAATTGTTTTTATTTTATTTGTTGGTATTTTTATAATATCTTTCATATTAACAATAACAACATGATAGCTCTCTAATAATGTGTTTGTGGAATTTTTGCTTGGCCTGTCAACAGTAGTGGTCTACATGATATATATACATACATATGTTGTGTGTTATTTATTTAATTTATTTACACATACTTTAATGTGGCGCAATTAATTAGAATCACGTGAATAATCTAGTACAAAACGTACCCACTTGTCATATTACTTCATTCATTCGCTTGGAACGATGGTGCAAGAAAAAGTAATAGTGTAAACAAAAAATAATAGAAGACAGGTGCAAAAAGCTGTTTACCTCATGTATTTAATCTGTTGAGTTGATTGCGTACTATATTATTACTTTTTTATTCGTCTATAGTTTCGTTGATAGAATTGTTTTGTTGTTTTATCGACCACTTTATTTCCAGTAATCGAGTTTATTTTAAACTAGCTACTATTCACTATTACTGTAATATGATGATGTAGGTTTTTTTTTTAAATTTGAGTGAGTATATTAATCTTGTGTTGCGTGTGGCTTCTACCATACACTTGGAACAAAATTTTATATCTTTTAACATTTAGTTGTGCTATTTTTATTTCCTGCAATCATTATACTTAAAAACTTATGACAGCGATGTTTCTAATTATTTAACTTAAATACTAATACAAAGGCAGTAGCTAATTTTTTGTTACCTTTTTTGGAAATGATAATATAGGCGAAAAAGTTGGAAGAGCTAAAACGGGAAGAGGAGAAAGCCCATCAGACTAGAATCATGAATAACAATACGAAACGTGGCGGCAAGTCTTCAAAAACGTCCTCATCTTCAGATGCTGAGCAAGATGGCTCCCATCATATCACGAATAGCGTTCACCGAGGGGAGAAAGTACGCCAAGAGAGTGGTAGCGACATGGGATCGAGTAGCAGTAGAAAATTAAAAAAGTCTTTATCGTCCTCGTCGAATTCAACGTCACCAGGAGGAGCAGGTGGTGGAGGGGAAGACGACAGAGCGAAAATCACGCTATGGCGAAGACCCTTTACAACGTTGTATTATTTCGTTCGAGAAATTCCATGTTCGCTAGTAGACGCTAGGGATAAGTTTGCAATGTCTTTGTATGATCCAAGAAAAAGATCGATACCTTTGTATAGACGAGCACTCATCCTATTAGTTCTTCTAGGAATTATCTACGGGCTATATTTCATGTTGCTTAAGGAAGATCCTAAATCTTTAAAAATTAAAGAAGACATTGCCTGGTTCTCGTACTGGGTATTTTTGGGAGTTCTGTCATCCGTGGGTCTCGGTACAGGCCTGCATACATTTCTCCTATATTTAGGCCCATTCATTGCCAAAGTGACGCTGGCAGCACAGGAGTGCGGTTCAGTACAATTTCCTCGTCCACCATATCCAGACCAGTAAGCTGAACTCAATAATATTTATATTCTCTTCTTCTAGCTCATGCTTCATCCCTAAAATAAATATATTTTCATTTTTTTTTCCAAAAACAGGGTTCTCTGTCCAGATGAAAGCAATCCGGATGGCGTAACAGTATCAGATATCATTGGCAAAATTAGATGGGAATCTCTAATTGTCAAAGTACATTTGCAAATGACCTTTGTGATCCTGGCTTTCAATGAAGAGCTACTGGATAGGTATGTTTATATCTATTTGACGTTTTCTTTTAAATGTAAACGGATAGGTTTTTAATTTGTTTTATAATGAGCAATTTTTTTCTTCTCAGGGTGGTGTACTTGTTGCACTCTGTGCCAAAATTGGGGCCCATCATTAGTGGACCGTTTGAGGAACTCATGAAGCATCAAAAGGCGACCCTACACAATCGTCAAGAGTCTGATGTCCCTTCGGTAAGAAGATGTCCACAAGTGATATTTATTTCTGACATGTTTGTACCAACAGTTTTGAGTTTTGACAACCTACTACTTCGTACAGAAGATCACATACTCATACTGCTTTGTTTGATTATACTTTTATAGGAGGGTGGAATGGTGGCATCAATCCTCGAAAAGTTTGTCATGGGTATGGTAATATACTTTGTGATTTCCATAATCAATGCCATGGCTCAACACTACCACAAAAGAATGACCAAGGAGAAGACAAAATTGAAGTCATGAGAATACCCATATTCCATACCAAATTAGTCATTGATCAACAAAAATCGTATTAAAATAATAAAACTGAAACAAAAATCTATCATAATAAAACACTATGCTGTAATAATAAATGTAAAACTAATCATACAAATTACTCATACAAGTGATTTATCAATCTTATACATAACTAATAATGTTGTTATTATTATGATGTATAAAAGGCTCTAATTTAATACAAAAGCAGACATGAATATGATGAAGATATGAAACAATAATACCAAATAATCATATTATAAATTATATACTGAAGTAAATGAATCACACCTTGTAATGGCTAAAATTAAAATGTAAGCAAAACACAAATATAAAGATAGAGATGAGAGTTGATAGGGGTAAAAAAAGGGGGAAGATGATGAAGGAGAGAAAAAATAACTGAAAAATGTTGTGATCTATTAGGCATCTGCATGTCAGTTCTCGGCTATATATGAGACACATTCACACAGACAGACACAAAAAAAGCCACCCACATTCACCACACGCATCATTGTTTGTACAATGTGGTTCCATACAAAATTTGAATACACACAAGCCACAAAAACAAACTTCAATAATGCTGATGCTCCTGTTACCTTACAATTTCAATTAAGATACAATAATAAAAAATAATGATAAATAAATATATTTCTAGAATGACAGGCTAGTATAAAATATAAGGTAAAATTCAAACCAGCTATGCAGTCTCTTGTGGCTTTTTTTTTAGTAATTTAAAAGAAAATAATATATATTCTATATTTACTTACATGGTTTAGAAATATATATATTATTGTAAACTAAATTATAGTTGTAGTTAGTTGTTCAACAACGAGTCGATAGTCGTACTAATTATTGTATATCGCAACATCTGTAATGTTTTCACCATTCCTCAATTGAAATAAACCGTATTAGCTTCATTATTATGAAAGAATAATAATTTAGTTATGATTATTATTATTACTAGTTATAAAGCAAAAAAACAGAGCATTCTTGTTATTGATGATAATGAGAAGGAAAAAATGCTTCAGTTATTACACTGATTTACTGACTTAACTCTTGTGTTTCACCTTCCTCATTACATGAGTAACTATAAATACATTGTGTTACATAGATTTTATGGCAAAAATGATTTTATGATTTCTTGTGCGAACAATAGACTTTTTGAAATGTTAATGATAGGAATATTTGTGAATACGCTGTACTACGTGAGTGTAATTTAATGATAGCAATGTTATAATATTATTATTATTACATCAAAGCCATTTGACGACAATGATAATTTACTACTTTTCAACAGTCGAAGTAGAGTAAAAGTTTTAAAAGTTATTATGAAAAGTTGTCGTCATGTTGGCATTTTTTAAGGTTTGCACGACATACTAAAAGAAATAAATGAGTAATTATTACAAATAATAAATGATTCTCAATATTAAAAAGAAATGAAACGACAAAAAACAAATCATTAATTGAAATCTACATAATAATGTACGATGGTCGTCATATATATATTTGAGATTAAAAAAACCTCAAAAAGCGAGTAAATAAATGACATTTCATAAATTTGAACCAATTAATTCTTGGTTTCAATATTTTTTTTTTATTTCCTTAGAACAATTAAGGATTTCCGTTTTAGGCTCTACAAATAATTTACAATCAACTTCACAAGATTTGAATTTAAAGGCATGCATGTATGTAATTAATTACATCAATCTGCAAATTATTATTTTTTACAGAAGTAGTGTACTAATGGCGTCGATGTTGTTGCATCCTAAAAGTTCGTTTGGATGCTCTATCCCATATTCTGAAAATTGACTCAATTGACTGTTACGATAACACCGAAATCATTAATCTGGAATATTTTATTACTACATAAAATATTGCAACTATATCATGACCGCTTGTGTCGGGCCCACGTATAAATGTTGCATGTTTTCTATTAAACTAAGTTAGCGATACAAGTGGTCTGCTTCAATATTAGCAGCTATTTCTGGTTCCCATCTATCCCCATTATTTAATAACTTATCCTTGTTGTACAGAAGCTCTTCGTGAGTCTCCGTGGAAAATTCAAAGTTAGGGCCCTGTGCGAAGGACGATTAATTTGTTTGGTTAAAAGTAAGCTTTTCAAAAACTTTTATCAAATTTCATTTTGAATATCTTTGCTCATTATATGTAAGTTACCTCAACAATGGCGTCCACCGGGCAAGCCTCTTGACAAAAACCACAGTAAATACACTTTGTCATATCAATATCATATCTTGTCGTACGCCTACTTCCATCAGCCCTTTCCTCTGCTTCAATAGTAATTGCTTGAGCAGGACAGATGGCTTCACAGAGTTTGCAAGCAATGCAGCGTTCCTCTCCTGATGGATATCGTCTCAGCGCGTGCTCACCACGAAATCTAGGACTTAAAGGACCCTTTTCAAATGGGTAGTTGATGGTTGCAGGTTCCTTGAAAATATGCGCCATTGTAACTCCAGCTCCTACAAAAAAAACAGACAAATAATAATAGTACATTAGGTTTTGTTCGCGGGATTATTTCGAAAGAAAACCAGTTTAAAGGCTCCAAACCCTGACCTCGAAACAATTCAGTCCAAAAAATAGTCGTAGCTGCTCGATCCGTTAGCGCCTTAAAACTATAATCAGGCTCATCCGGATTAACATATATGTACCCTGAAGAATTCAGGTGGGTAGGACTTGTGTGATACGCAGCTGATTGCTTCGGTGATTGGCCAGCTGACACAACTGAGGTGGATGCTGATATTGGTGAAATATTAAAAAGGGGCTTCAAGGAAAAGGTTCCTTTAGCCCGGCTAATTGAAGCCCGCAGCATATTTACCAGTTAATTATAATACTTTAACCCTAATAAAATTATTTTCAGAAATTCAAGTAAAATAGCACAAAACGACTATGATCCTCCTGCTGCCTACAATTTCCCAGATGAGAATTTTTCTTGGATTTTCAATATTTACCTCATATTACGCCGCAACCAAAATGTTTCTGATATCAATTCTAAAAGGATCATTCCAATGTACCGCACCTCGGACACAAAAGCTGGGCTAATATGAGACACTCTATGATTACCAAGTTCATCATAAACAGTTGTATATATCGCCTTTGTTCGTTTGCCAATGCCAATTCCCAATGCTCAACATATAATATTGGTTTGTTTATTATTATGCTTCTTCAACGAACTTCAAGTTATGTAATACATAATAATTATATAGTTAATTATTTAGTTGTTAGAAAGTATTTAAATTGTTTCATGAAAAAAAAATATGCAAAGAAATCATCACGACGCTTGTTTTTTTTACTGGAGAAAAAAATTGGTTTATTTTATCTGTATGTTTTATCATCGTTTTTAGAAGCTTATCAGTATTTATATATTTGACAATATATTTATTTATATAGTAATAATAATTATAATCTATATATGTAGCATAAATATTACAATGGAAATCGTTATTACGCTGTTTTGACTTGCTTTTTTGGGATGCGTGTGAAAATTGTTGTGGATTGAAATTATGCAACTAACACATTCATTGTAATAATAATTAATAATAGATATTTTATAACAGTTACCACCTTAAAACATTTCTCTCTTTTCTGTCTCTTTTCTATTAACAATATTAAAATTATATTTTTTTTCTCACAATTCCGATGTATATAAAGTTAGCTCACAATTATATAATATATTCATATGTACACATACACCATAATATTTTTTATGTATTCTTCTTTTTTTTATTATGTATTCAATACACTTAAATAGACGTACACAAGTACGTTTACGTAGCACAGACAGTGTAAAATACAATATAACTTTTTTTTTCATGATAAAATGATGTGATACTCATTTTCCACACGATCAAATTTTTAAAAAGCTAATTATAATCGCCGCAACAACCATAATAATTATTGGACTAAAGTAATAATCCCTTTTAATTGTATTACTTAATTTCTAGTAATTATTACAATTCTTTTTTTTATATTCACAATCTAATTCTGAACTCCAGCAGAACAATTGTATTCGTCTTAGGCTGTTACAAATCGCTTTTATGTATATTATGTATGAATTTTCTTTTTTATACAGTCGTCTCTGTCATCTAGTCATTTTTTTCCAAGAATGTGTGGAATAAAACAGGGGATAAAATGTATATTCAAATAATTTGCATGAACATATTAATACAAGTATATATGCAGTAGGGGTATAAATGTGTGTGGGTGGATACATATTTTTATATACAATATAGGAAACGTGACAAAGCTGTCAAAACTTTGTCAAAGGAGATATTATACACATATCATATATTTTTTTGGCAGTATTTCCAAAGTTTAAAAAAAAAGTGAAACGGAAAAAATAATGAAAAAGGAATAATCTGAACATTATACATTAAAGATATATATTGTGTAAAAAGATATTACCTAATATAACCAACAGTATAAAGCACTACGTGTAAAGCTAAAAATGTTGTGTAATCATCAGACAAAAAAAAGGTGCACAAATGTGCCTGTGCTAGCGCGGCTGTTTACATAAAAAGAATAAATACTCTCTGTGGTTATATTTTCTTTTGTTACTCTACTAAAAATTAAATTAAAAATATATTTTTCACTGGTCTTGACTCTTGACTGTACCTCTTTTTTTAAATTATAGCACGCTCTCTCTCGACACACTTTATTCTCACAAAAAAAACGGGTCAACGTTCAACATTCTCTAAGGCTTTGTATAATAGCTTTATGACATATCTCCTTTTGTTAAAAGTGTCATTAAAATGCGATATAATAATAGATATCTATCTATGTAATCTACTTTCAATGGCAACATGTTACAATTCAGCTTTTCTTTTTTTTTCAATGAAAACACAGACAGAGAGTGTTCGGGTACTGCAAACATTACTCAAACAAGAACTAAGCTCATAAAAAAACAAATCAAGATGATATCAATAAGTGAGGATGAAAGTTTTTAGTTTTTTTTCTTGCGTTACTCTTCCTTCTTATAAAGCAGTTTATATAACATTACTTGTTTTGTATCTCATATTGTTTTGTCATTTTATCCTGTCAAATAGCCAAAAGTGTGTTTGGTTTCTTTTGCTATTTATTATTGTAGTTTTTCTCTTTCTTAACAAATAGTTTTGTTTATATATTTTATTGTATCATACATATTTTATGTAACATACTAACTACAACAGCAGTAAAACTAGATTTTGGTTATTAAACTGTTATTATTGTTATTCATTTATTTTTGTTTTCAAAAAACAAATACAATCTCCCACAACCTACATACCTGGATATATATTTATATTTCTGATTTTTGTTTGTAAAATGATGACCGTAGCTAAAAAATATCAGATAATTCTGTTACCATATATCATTTTTAACTGATAATAAAGGTAGGCATACCTGTGTTGTTGTTGTGGCAACAATTTTGTTTTGTTTTAAGATTCAAGTTATCCAATATTCTTCTTTTTTTCAATATAAACTTTGAATTTTCTAAGTTCCCCTACATTGACTTTAATGTAATTATATACATTTTCTTTTAAATGTTTGTTAAATATGTCTCTGGTGAAAGTGATTAAGTTTTATTTTACAACAGCTTATTATGAGTATAAACGATGACAACCGTCTTCCAATTGATCAGCACTAAACGTTAATTGTTTTTTTTTAAATTTGTTAAGTCTTTGGAGGTCACATGCAAAAATTGTTCGCATATATAAAATGCTGCTGTGAATATACTCAAAATTCTCTGTGTATTTATTACTGAGAAAACTAGCTGGCTCATCTCTCTGGCCAGTGAAAGTAATATGAGCTACAGCTATTATTATTGAAAATTATTTTCATTATTTAGTATTCTGTGGAGAGATGAAGCCAGGTAGTTTTCATACTGCAGGCAGTTTCTGTTTTTATATAAGAGCTACATATTTATACATCATTTTTTTATAAATTAATTTGACAAAGAGTTAACATTTTCATAAAAAAGAATTTAGAAACTTTGAGTACATTCCAACGTGTTGATTATTTTTTTAAAGTTCACTAATTTTCTTTTCTTTATATATATATATATATGTAGAATCCTTGCACTAACCTATATTTAGTGTAGCCGACCATATGAATATATTGATAACTTATATATTAAAGCTAAAAAATGCTAATTTTACTACAATATTATTTAAAGCTGCTTGAAATAGTTTGGATATTTACAAGAATTTTTTACTGTATTTGCTGAGTATCAGCAATACCCAATAACCAAGTTGTTCCCTTCCTGGTGTATTATTTTTTTGAATTTTTTTTTTCGGTATAACATAACACAATATACCTCTATATCGATTATAATAAGTACAAGTTCTTTAAGTTATATATGTATATATACATACATATATTTAGCTAGATCCTGGCTTGTTTAGGTTATCATAAACATTTCACGTATCTAGAATTATTATGATGCAGTTACAAATATATTGAGTAGTATTAAAAAGTGTATCAAGTAGTATTTTATAGTTGTATTAAAAGCTTTTTAAACAAACCCCTCTAGTACTATCATTGAGAAATCATCTTTGATAATAATAATAGTAATAATAATAATAAGGATAAATAAATATACGGAAATGATGTAGGAAAAATAAGTTGTGTGTCATATAGGAATAATTCAGCTTTTGGCGCCGCTGCGTCATCGTTGTCAGAACATTAATTAACATTATTTTTCACAGAGAAGTCGTAAACAAATTACGAATGATAAGTATAATTATAATTATGATAAACGAAATAATATAAAACCTAAATTAAGTTGAAAAACTTAAATAAATTCAGGAAGTTTTAGGAATAGTTGAAGAGTAAATAATATTTGATATCTTTTTTTGCACTCTGTTTTCATCCATCCGGGAAAATCGCTGTTTTTTTTTTAAATAATAATAATAATAATAATAACACCTAGCAATGTCAGGTTATTATTATAATTAATGATCATAATAAACAAATTCATTACAAAGACGAAAGGACGAGTTAAAGGCTAGAGTTTATCGGAACGAAGCAAATGTGTGTCTCCTTGATACGTATAATATGTATAATTAATAATTATGAAATATAAAAGAACTCAATTTCAAGTGACCAACGTCAATTATTATTATTATTATCAGCAGTATTTTGTGGTATTGCGACTTTTGAAATAGTTAGCAACCTCAAAGAAGGTTGATGAAATTTAAAAACCATACCAAATACATACATACTACCCATATATGTTTTAAAACCATTCACCTTTTTTGATAATATAATATGCATATCCAGAGGAAAGTAGAAGATATATATTTTAGTTTTAAACCTAAACATAGTTTTTTTGTCAACTTCAAACGCATATAAGTTTCTGTCTCTTGAACAGAGGGAACAAGCAAAACAAGTGGATATGATTTGACCCCTCATATTAGTTTCCTTTCTAAAATTAAAAACTCACTTTGTTTGACAGGAAATTTTTTTTCTCTTAAAAACCCACAAAAAATCATGAATAAATGGAAAAGGAACGATAAAGATAAGCCGTTTAATAACAACAATATGTATTCATTAGGCTTAGTAGTAGTAGCTAATAAGTATAAGTAATAATTTTTAATGGCGCTAAGTACAATTAGACACTTATCAAATCGCTTCTCCTATAGGCAACATCCTTGCCATTCTCAAAACCATGCCAAACATGAATGACCAGAGTTGACGGGCGGTTTCACATCGGAACATGATACCTCGCCAGAATAATAGAATAAGGAAGAATTGAGTGAACTTATGAACCCAATAGAGCCTGCGGAAATACAAATATAATAATGATGATTATAGACAGGTATTTTATTTATGCATCATAATAATAATAATGATAATCCATTTCTGATGAAAATGTAACGAAAAAAACAACACTTACTTTCGAACATGCTTGCGTGCAGTGGGCAGCGTGTTAGGATCATCTTTCATGACATACTTCCGGAGACCAAGGCAGTATTTGCCAATATAGGCTGGCCAGTTGACCTCTCTCACATTGAAACTAAACATTCGTTGGTCCTCTGGGGACAAGAATTCATACAAAGCTACCATATTATCCGTGTTAAAACGCCATTCGTTGATTGTGAAGTATTGCAATGATTGAAGGGCTTTTGTGATTTTCTTGTAAACTTTGAGCATTCTGAAAAAGATAAATGTTATAAATTATGAAAAGAGCTGGAAAACAATCGAGTACAAACACAAGTTCATTTTATGAATCTGCGCAGCACTTACACAGGCTTTCTACCAGTCAGACTGGCGACAACATCCATCAAGTATGCAGGAACGTAATGAATAAAAAAGTCGTTGATGTTGTTCCATAGCCTATTGGACTTAAATGAGCCAGCAGGATACCAGAGGACATCACTCAACGGATTATTAACCAAATGTTTAAAACCCCAACTTTCTAGCTCTCCCCATAACAGAGGATTTTGCGTGCCCGTGCAACAATTGTATACTTTTATACCTTCAGGCCTGTTGAAAACAAAGAGATTATATTCCATATAAATATCCAAGTTTTTTTGCATGTCAATATGGCATGACGATGTCAAAGCGCTCCTGCTCAATTACTTACTTGTGTTCGGCCGTATACCAAGCCGCACTAAGTATAAGGTTTACGGGAAAATCCAGAGGGATCAAGTCAGCTACTTTGTTCCTATAGCACAACAACGTCCTCAGAACACCCTTTCCACAGGCAGCAATCAGTCCTGTTGGGCCGTTCACGTTGTCAACCCAACCGGCAACAGGCTCCTTCCATGTTGCCGTTACTATTTTCAAAAAAAAACAAAGGATACAAAAGGTTACAGAAAATTCATAAAACCAGAGAGGAACAACTCGAAATACAATTTAAGAATAGACTATTATATAGCAAGTACCAATTGATGGCCGGACGATGCACACTGGCAGATCTTGAGCCTCTACTGTCAGTATATGCTCGGCAAGTGCCTTGGTGTACGTATATGTATTCGGCTTGCTCCCTATCAACCTAGTCATAGTAAGAAAAACAAACATTCATGATGAAAATATTTGCACAGTGTCATTATTGGAAAAGGTGCATATCAAGAACATTAATTCAACAACAAAAGTAGAGGAGGCCTTACTGAGGAGTTATAGTTTCAACAATATCATCATCCATCCATTCCATACATTGAATTAATTTGTTAGGATCTGCTGGAGGAGGATACACCATCTCATCGATTTCATCTCGCTCACAGTTTGCATACGCTGTGGACACGTGGACCAGAGCCTATCAGATAAGAACAGAAGAAGAAATATTGAGCAACTGGGTATTAAACGCAGAATTTCTACATGCAAAAACAGCACTTGTTTCGGTTGTCAAGAAGCGTAGTATAGTATTTCAAAGCGGAAAACAAACAAAGTTTCGCAGTTGGAAATAATCTAATATATCTGTTCGTCTGCCTTAAGCGACGGCTTACATACATACGAACAA
The DNA here is from genome assembly GCA_027744095.1 of Zhuqinia jingwanae. Lineage (NCBI taxonomy): Eukaryota > Metazoa > Arthropoda > Collembola > Entomobryomorpha > Paronellidae > Zhuqinia > Zhuqinia jingwanae. The sequence continues at coordinate 24,428 of JAHZNC010006176.1, forward strand.
GCTTGATAAATATTTTTGGTTTGCCAGTTAAATTATATTTTTTCCTGCCGTTACGAGTGTCGTTTTGCATGCATATTTATTCAAATGTGACATTTATGTATGCTTGCTTTTGTCCTTTGAAAGGAAAGGAGACACGAGCACACTCTCTCTGCTGCTGTGAATTTGCAGACCACTTACCGCCAATTTTTTCATTCGCTTGCACAGTTCCACAATGCGTTTGGTTCCCTGAACATTGACATTTATTGAGAGTTTAAGTTTCTCGTCAAATTTCACCGTAGCAGCCGAATGGATGACAACAGATACTTCACTGGCTAGGGTTTCTTGATCCTCCTCACTAATGCCTAGAATTTAAAACGTTTGTAATAGACACACACCATCATGAGATTAACAAATTTAAATATGCATAATAATAAATGTTATCCGAATTATTGCAAAGATAGGAAGGCTAGGTGACACCCTGCGATAAGTTTGAAAGCGTTATTGCTTTGCTCTTTACGACTGTGACGTTTGAATGAAAATGTACATATGAATAGCTAATATTTAGTTCCATAAGTAGCACAAATGTAAACAAGTCTAGACCCGAAAGTACCAGCTCATTGCAAGAGAAGGTATAATGAAACAAAGTCGGATGTATAATCATGATGCAAATGTTTGCGTTTGCTTTGTCACACATTAAAGTCCCTAGCAATTGTTCATTTTCAGGAGGGAAAATGACTTTTCCAGTAAAAGGCGCTTCTCAAGTGCTTTTGTTTGATTGAGCTGATGTGAGTTGGTGGGTAGGAGCAGGTTTTTTTTTTGTTTTTGACGATTTCAAATTAATTTTTACCGGTGAATAGCTGTGAATTTTGTGACGAAGTTTACGATTTTACAATTAAGAAGAACTGCAACGGTAAATTTGGGTCGTCATGGCCAAATCCAGCTCACCAAGAGAGCTTATTGCTTCACCAGGAATTCAGTGTACATTGGAACCTGTCGACATTGTGAAGAAGAAGACACTTTCACGGCATATTTCGGAGAATCCT
>JAHZNC010006177.1:0-24313 GCA_027744095.1 Zhuqinia jingwanae
TGTGTATGTACTTATGTGTGTGTATGTAGTTTATATTATGATGATGATGGTCAAGCAATTTGTTATACAAGTTAGCATGAAAATGGCGAAACAAGCTCTTTATTACACTTGAGTTCCCACAATTTGCATAGAAATTATGCTGAAAAAAAGAGAGAGAAAAACTCACAGCTCAAAAAGCTCACGGCTTCCACCACACATCAAATCATTATTAAAAACTTAACTTTTTCCCTTAAAAAAAACTCATCCCATAATATAAATTTTTTTTATGTTGATTACACTTTGTGTAACTAACAACCAGTTGAACGATAGGTGATACTGATGAGCAACTTACTAAAGAGAAGAGATAATAAAAAACATCAATTTTCAGTTTTATAACGTTTTCTGCTCATCATTAACAAAAGGTATTTACGGCATGTTTTTCTGTTGCAACTACTGCTGCTGTTGCTGCTGCTACTCCTTTTTTTGCGTACACGTCAGTCATTCAATTTCAACTTCAAAACGGTGTACCATGCATACACTGGACCAGAACTTGAGCTCACTCAACGAGAAGAGGAGGAAAAAGAGCCACAATACTTATGTACATTTAATATTTATTTTTTTGAAGAAAAAAAATATAACAAAGTGAGCAAAAGTAAAAGCAAAAAACCCAAAATGTTTCCGTTCTCTTGGCCTTTGCCACCGAGAGCTCCGGTATCTGTAAATATTATTTTTTAATCTGTCTGCTTCTCTTCCCAGCACATTCAATATATATTTTTTCTTTCTGTGAAAGGACATACATATTTAAAAAAATGTATCATTTGTATTTATGCATTATTCAAGAGCATATATTCATGTACCTAATGTAGGTTATACGTAATAATAATAATAATATGAAGTACTGCTCTTGCTGACGATGAACGATGATGATGACGATGATGATTTCATATCCTCTTCTCCTGTCGGACTGATGTGATGTGAGTAGTAGTGAGCATGTACAAAAGATTATAAACTACTTATGATAATATGTTTACATACATAAGACATACTTCAGTAGCTATTACAGAGCTACACATTGCGTGTACAAAACATGAGCATTAAACAGCAGAAGCTGTAACAACACCACCACCATGCAAACATAAATTATTTAACAAACAAGTTTCCGGCACACTACCAAAAAAATTCTGTCTACAAGAAAGACATAAGGCGAGTGAGTAAAAAAAAGTGAATGAGTATATGAGTGAAGTAAATAAGTGTGTGTGTGTACAAAATGCAAGGATATGCCCATATTATTTAGGCATACAAGTATATTATATTATGTACTCGTTATGAATCCTCTCTGCTAATAACATTATGCATGTTTGTATTTTTATAACTATTTATTATGATATATATTTTAAACATGTTCATATCATAACTTTGTAGTAAGATAATAATAAAATATATGCTTTACTGTCAAACTCGGTAGAAAATATGATCAAAAGGTGCAACTTCAACGCAACAGCAAAAAACGACCATCGGAAATTGCCTCCTTTGCTGGCGATATCTATCACCATCATCATGACCGTCAATCTCTGGTTAAAAAAAAGAGAGGTATGGCTTTGGTGGTGGTGGTGGAACTAACAATAATGATATTTTACCCATAAAAATAACACACAGGTAAAAAAAAAGTATGTTAAAACTCAACTCAGGTAAGGTTCTTCAACTTCACCTGCTTTGCTTCACGCTTTTCTGGCATTACTCCTTCTTCTTCTTTCTTCATTTTTCCCAAGTAAAAATGATGTGGCATTAAATGAGTCGTCGTAATTGAAAGTGTGTTTATATACCTACATACCAAACATACGTAAACCATCATAATGATCACTAATGTATTTTAGCACTCTCATTTTTATACAGCCAAACGCAACCCGTGTAAGTACACTACTTATATAACTTATATCAAACAAAATCTTTTTTTGCCTTATAATTTTATTCTCTATACATAAACCAATGCCGTCAGTAAATTCAGTTAGTTATATGATTGTATTATAACGATGGTCAAGGAATAAAAAAAATATATAGGGATATATAAATGTAAGTATTCCCATTACTACATTTCTCTGTGTCCAACAAACAAGGTACCTACATACCAAACATACGTAAACCATCATAATGATCACTAATGTATTTTAGCACTCTCATTTTTATACAGCCAAACGCAACCCGTGTAAGTACACTACTTATATAACTTATATCCAAAAAAAATCTTTTTTTTGCCTTATAATTTTATCCTCTCTATATAAACCAGTAAATTCAGTTAGTTATATTATTGTATTATAACGATGGTCAAGGAATAAAAAAAATATATAGGGATATATAAATGTAAGTATTCCCATTACTACATTTCTCTGTGTCCAACAAACAAGGTATATAAACGTTTACTTACACAAGCTGCAAACAAGATTGGTAATAAAACACAAGTCTAATTAAACTTAGATTATCGCTCTTCCTACATCAGCATAGCAGGGAAAAAATAATTTAATATCCCTAAGAAGAAGTCAAATAGTAAATGATACACTCTCGCACATTCGCATTATTACATTCATTATTATTATATGCATAGGTATAAGGTATAATAATAAAATTGAGTAGGTATGTGGGTAAACACAATTTTTTTAATATGATTTTCTTTTTTTTCGCATTCGGAAATGGAAATCTAAAAAAAAGGAGAATAAAACCACTACAAAAGGACAGCAATACGACGATGATGATGGTGGTGAAGAAGAAGGAGAAGATGATGATGATAATAATAATGTGTGCGGTTTAAAAAAAAACTTCTTTTACTGTCGGTTCCCTACCAGAGTGTTTATGTGTGAGAATATCAATATATATCAGCACCATGGCATAATAATAATAATATAATAATAATAATATTATAGCCATCTCCCGTATCATAATAAAAGCAAATATCATATTTCTGCCAGAGAAGAGTAACAATTACTACAAGAGGAGCGGTGAGTTTATTATTATATTTTATTAGTGTATTGAGTTCATTATTATTGTGCGTATATAATGTTGTGGTGATGGTGATGGTGGTATATATACATATTTTTATATGTATACTTTTTCTTTTTGGAATAATGGAATGTGTTATATATTTCTCTCCTTTTTTTCTTCCTATTTTTTATTATTTTTTATACTAGTTGGCTTGTTAATGCAGTGAAGAGAGGGATGTAGATAAAGTGTAGGTATATAACTTATATTAGCAATCATCACATATGTTTTACATGCGGAGAGCATGGCAATAATATGTAGAGTGGCAGTAGTAAAAAAAAATAATAATGCTTTTATATCGGTTTTTGTGTACCACGCTTTACTTTTACTTCTACTCCTTTTTTTCCTTCTTTTTGCTACTGCTACAATGCTGGTTTACATTACATGAGGACATACGTTGTTGCTGTTTTTGCTACTAGCTACTACGACTACTGATATCGCATCGCCTTCTTCTTCTTCCGAAGCCCATAAAGTCTTTTTTTTGTGCTTTGTGGGTGGTAATAAAATTCAATTAGAGCTAGAATGTGTCAAACCAAATGGAAACCTTCGTGCAAACACAGTTTTAATTAATTACGATAACATCTCTAAAAATGCGTTGTAAAAAAGTATGTGTGTGTGTAGGTATATTTTTGCCCATTATTAAAAAAAAACTGGTACGTGACTATAAAATTGAAGAGGGAAACTTGTGATTTTCTGGTGATATATTATGTGCATTGAAAAGTTGAGAGAAAAGAATATGAAGCTATGCTTTTTACACCTCCATTATTATATGCTTCTTTTTCTATTCTTCCTCAAAAGTGAGCTGATATTGCTAGTTCGTACGTACCAACATACCTTTGTATAAATGTGGATACTAAACTATGCGCAACTTTGGTCAGCGAAAAAATAGCAGCAACTTAAAGTCATCCTTTTTTATATTTCCCTGATAAGCTTTTCCTAGTGGGATAGATAACCGTGAACTGTATTTACATTTAAGGTGATAAGTTGACGAGAGTCTAGATCATATTTTTGATAATTGCAAGTTAGTACGTAGGCACCAAATGTACACGGTATATTTATATATTTTAGAAGAAAAAAACTCTAATGCACATACATCAATAAAAATCACATACGTTGTACGTGTGCACTTAAAAATATGCATAAAAAATATATATCGGTACACTGACACTAACAGTATAAAGCAATCCAATATTATATCATTATTATATGGAAGATTTTTTTTTTGTAAAAAAATGTTTAAAAAAAATTAAAATGAGTATCAGAGTTTCCGTTTGTCTTTTTGCCAGAAAATCCTTAGGAAAAGTACCTGACAATCACAATCAGCAACAACAACGAAAAAAATCCCTTTACATTGTTAACACCCAAATCACCACTCATTTTATATTTTTTAACAGCAAAGCAACAGGTCAAACAAGCTTCGTAATAATAACAACTGATTTACTACTTTAACTCCGCTAGTATTGAAAAAATATTGTAAAGTGAAAAAACAAAAAAAATCCTTTATTTTCCTTGATCATCTCATCTCTTATATCAAATTCCTCCATCATTTTCATCAACAATCCATATCTCATCAGGTACAACATTAATAAAAGTCATCGCGGTGTGTAGAGCAACAGCTAAGTAGAATACGTATTTACAACAATGTACCATCATGCAATGTACATACATACATACATACATACACATACGAAAAAAAACATTCAAAACTAATAACTTTTGATTGAACATAAATTTTTATCAAATCATTATTATTATTATATATTCTTTTATGAAGTAGCTGAGAATTTCATTAGGACTACTGGTACTTATTTATTCACATCTCTCTATTCTCTTCTCTCTCTACTTAAACACACGTAATATAACAGCTTCTTTATATATACCTAGTTTTTTCTCTTTCCACTCACCATCTCAGTAGAAAAATCCACAATAAATCAAAATAACTCGTCAAAAAAATAATAACAACGGTGTGTGCTGTACTCTCTCTGTGATGTGATAAAATACAAAAGAACAATAACCTGTGAAGATGATATATGTGTATTATAATATGCTGTTATGTGTATGTGTGTATTATGCGCTTAACACAATGAAGAAAGAAAAAAAATATGAAAAATTATGACCACCACTACCACCACCAACCACACAGCCACAAAAATGACGATAATATTCTTATGAGTTCTTTTACTTGATGTAGAGATCTTTTATATCTTTTTTCTTTCTTTTTAAGATGATAATATGAGGCTATGATGATGATGCTGTACAAAGTTTTATTGTTTGCTTGTAAGTGAGCACGTTGTATGGATAAGATAAAATTTCAATTTACTTTCCTTCAGTCATATTTTATTTGATACGGTGTAAATTACCGCTCATTTGAATTGTTAGCACCATTCTAAACACAGCTACTACATTCTAATATACAGAGACAGAGGAGAGTCATCATCAGCTCACTGCGCTCGCACCACCACCACAGCCCAAACTTATATACCTACCTACCTACTTTGCAAACAACGCTCAATGCTTATGCTTGCACATAATTCATTTATTTATCATTTGTGTTTTTTTTAAATGAATGAATGGTAGAATGAAAACTTATGTTTTTTATTATACGAGGAGAATATAATAATAATAATAATAAAATGCATATAAAATGATTGGCAGACAGAGGCAGACACACATACACAACAACCGGATCGTCAAGAGAAGAAGTGCAAACAAGAGTGATGGCAGATAGACAAAGAGGTTTGCGAAAAAATCGTGAGTAATTTATACTTTGTAAAGTTTTCTTCCTATCAAAAAAATAATATAAATATATATGTGTAATGTATATATACATATATACCATATGTGTGTTGTCTGTATTTCTTAATAAAAATAATCAGGGTGCCTTTCCAAAAAGTAATAATAGCAGTAATAATTGATGTTTTGAAAAGTGGCACTGACTGCCAAAAAGATAACTAGTATATAATATATAATAACATGCATATAAGCCAAAGTGATTCCAATTTCCACTCACTTCAATAAAAAAAAATTATTTTTTTATATTTCTTGAGTAGTATTAATCAACAAGCATAAGAGCTCATCATATTCAGATTACATTATTTGTATTTTATCAAGTGTGTTGTTGTATATTATGACGGCTGGGGAGTTGTTTTTTGATTTGAGAATCCAAGTAAAACTGTGAGACTGATGATGTGAAAGCAAGATTTTTTTTGTAATAAAAAATACTTAATTTTTTTCCTTCTTCTTCATCATCTCTCTCTCTCTCTCTCTCTGGTCAAGATTTTTGTTGACTGTCTACACGTCAGTAATAAAGGTAGTAGTAAGTAAAGTAGTGTGTGTAGTAATCAAATCACAAAAAAAGACTTTTGAGTAAAAAAAGGCGAGAAAAAAAATTATCCATATTACGTACATTTTGTAAGGTATATAAAGTACCTATATTGATGGATCAACTTAATTTTTTTTTCATAGAAATGCGTAATAATTTTTGGGCTAGTTTGCTCATTCACTTGATCAGGATGATGACGAATAAGAAGAAAAAGAAAAAAAACTTGCTGACTATCTGATGACTGACTGCAGTAGTTGTTGTGTGGCTGTTGATGATGTTTAATCAAATGTGCAGTAGTAGTAGTTGTTGTTGTAAGATATCATCATAATATTTAAGTTATAATGAAGAAAAACGAGATACTCATTGAAGAAAAAAAAAGAAGAAGACAAGAGTGTTCAAGCAAACTTGAGGCTTGTATGTGGAGAGCAAGTGTAAGCATTCATAAGTAGCGAAGCAAGCGAACTTCTTCTCTCTTTTTTCCTCACCAAAAACTCTAACCACCTCCACCACCACCACCACACCAGGAGCAAAAGCAACAGTGAGGTCGGAATTAATTAGACTTTTTTATGTAAAAAGATTGAATATTAATTTGGTTAAAATGAGCAAGCCTCACTTGGCGATGATGATGATGATGATGATGTGAAATGGAGAAACTGGCTGGTACATTTTTATTTCATTGCTGCTTCTTTTTCTTCTTCTGCGGACTCAAGTCAAGTCAGGACTCAACTGCGCTGTTTTATGCTTTGGTTCATTTCATTTGAGTCAGTCAGCCAGTAAAGCAATATTATTCATATTATTATGAATGTTTAATAATTTTCATCATCATTTCCAGTTTTTTTTTAATTCTTATATTTTGCTGCTGATGCTGCCCACTGTCCATTCTTTTGACTCATCCCGTTTTGTTCTGAAATGCTAGAGGCGGCTTTGCAAGCAAACCAAGGCAAGGCTGTTTTTATGATGGTGTAGCAAAGAAGCTGAATTCTGCTACTGCTGCTCATCACTAACCTTTATATATTCCTACACTGAAAAAGTAAAGTAGTTAATTCTTTAAGGCCGTAATAATTGCCACAGGTTATAATCACTTTTGTTGATGTGATGTTGTTGGATGTGAGCCGTTTTTATTCTCACATTCATACTTCTTCTTCTACTTTTTTATTATTATTTATGCATGCATTTAGTGCAGCACTTCTTTCTACACAGCTGTACACATACCACCATGCACCATCATCACACCACCACGCAATCACCATTGTCAGTAAATTCTGCCAGAAAACTAGATATTTTCTCTAGATTTTTTGAACAATAACAACTTTTCATTTATTTCATCAAGTACAACAATCAACAGCAGGAGATATGTATGAGAGTGCGTAGCAAGAAGCAGGTAGTATGTTTTTGTTAGCTAGTAGGTAGGTATAGGTAGACATAAAGTTTAAAATGCTTATCTATTATGGAACTGGTAATTGATAGTAATAATAATATTATGGTAAGGTAGGTATGCTATGAGAGATGATGTGCGATTGTTTTTATCAGCATCACAATTTTAGGGATACCTACGCACGTAGTCCATATAAATTTTACATTGAAGGAAGTAATAATAAGAAGAGCAAATGATATGATGATGATGATGATATGATATACTGAAAGAGAGAGAGGTAATTGCGGAGTATTTTTTTGTTTTTTTTTGTCGGTAGGTCGGATGACGGTGTGTGTGTTTGAGTATGTAGTGGAGATAGAGAGAAGAGAGGCCAAAAATGATTTTAAAAGTAAAGTGGTGGTAAAAAGGGATGCCAGGAGCTAAGAGAAGCAGTCTAAAAACAGGAGGAGGCAAATGAATTGTTGTGGTATTCTCTTTTTACTTTTCTAAACACAAGTCAAAGTGATCATATAATGTCAGTGCAAAACAGCGGGAGCAGCTCATCATCACCCAGCAAAAATCCCCCACAAGTTCAATCATATCATCATATTATTATAATCATCATCATCAACAGTGAGCAGCAGCAGAGGCAAGAAAAATAGAACTGGCCGTTTTTTCGCTGTTCGATTAAAAAAAGTGTGCATTCACATGTATCACATCACATCATAAATTACGTAAGGGCATGATATACTTATATGAGAATGCAATGAACCAAGTCAATTTGATTATGATTATTATTGTACAGATAGAGCTGGCTTTGTTGGGAGTCCGAAGGAGTGCGAGAGAGAGAAAGAGAGTGCAGAGGAGCATACATTTAAAAAAAGGGAATGTATAATAATAAATGCGTACGCATTTTTATATATAAGCTCCAGGCTCTACTGGTCTCTTTTTATTAACCTTTGCCTTTTGGTATCTACCACTACCAGCACCATCATCATCAACCCTTTCAGTAAGTTAAGCAGTGTGTGAGCTAATAAAACTCACAAAGTGAAATGAAATAAGGATTTGATGAATTAATGTATTTCCTTTCCCCGCGTCGTCCTTAACAAAATGAAGTTGATAAAACTGTTGTAATTTACTTGAAATCATCATGATTATTATCATCATCATATGCTCCATATATATACATAGAAAAAAATAAAAGTAAATTACAATCGGATATATATATAAGTGCACATAGATAATAATATAATATATTTACTATGGAAAGAGGAATACAAGTGCTAAAAAGGCAAGAAAGGGTTCTGTCGGGGTTATTCGGGTTCGATGATTGTTATAATAACACACAATCACACACACATACATACACAACCCTTTTTCACAATCACACACTCCAGCTCCCTTGCTATTTATTAACTTGATTTAGAAAGAGACCAAAAAAAACCCGAATAAATGTATATACATTATTACATACATATACCCACATAACAAGGCAATGTGACATTATAATATATGTGTAACTGACACTGCTGCTTGTAACGGTTACAAATAAAGAAGAGTCGTCGCGGAGTAATTTTTTTTTGTCGTGGTTGTATATTATATACATACATAACATAATATGAAAGGATAGTAGAGTAGGTAAAGAGGCAGAGCTAGAGAGCAAGCATCATCAACGCAGAGAAACCCGTCATCATCATCATCATCATGATCATCACGAACACCATGCAACATGAATGGGATATGGTGGGCTTGTGCATCTTTTTACGGGAGTTGACAAAAAAAGGGTGAGTGAGTGCAGTATGGTTGGTTGTGGTAAAGTGGTAACATACTGTAAAATTGTGTGCGTGTAGAGCATATACCACCCAGCTTGTGTTGTAACTGCTGCGGTGCTGTTCTATGTCATGTATCTATCTGCGGCAGTAGTACGTAGTGTGCTCTTTATGTATCAACCCAAAAAAAGCTAGAAGCAGCAGCAGCAGAGAACTTTTTTTTTAAAGTTTTTTTTATAGTCATGTTCCGGAAGAATGCCACCAATGCTCGCACAGACTCTTGTCCCTACTCTGTTTTCAGTTCTCGCCCTCTTTTTTTTGCTCACTTTTACACAGACCGTACCAAAAGCAGACAGTTAAACAGGGAGAGAGAGAGATTTCTCTGGAGATCCTCTTTTCTGCCTTTTTTCCACTACTCTCCTTCTAATGTGCACCATCTGACTTGCTTCAGTATCAATTGTGTCAGATAAACTATCCAGCTCGGGACCAGAACAGACAGAGCCTTTCGTTTATATGCGAGCTCATTTCCAAGTTGAGCAAGCAATTTTTTTCCATGCATTTATATGACTCTCATTTATTCACATTATTTCTGCATTACTATCATCACTGCTGCTGCTGCTCCTGCTTCTCTCGTATGCATGCTTTCCAATTTTTTTTATTGTCTTATATATATTTTTTGTAATCGGTCAACGAGCTGGAATAAATATTGAAAACAGGCATGGATGGATGGATGGGTGGACGGATAAAAATAAAACTGCGCGACTTGTGCCTTTGTAAAAAATCAAATCAGGAATGATTTTATTATGTTACTACTTGTTCCGACAGTTCCGGCTCACTGTCCATGAAAATATGTATTTTTTTCATGAATTCGGCATGGCTAATGATGATGAGAAGCGAGTTGCTGTTGTTCAATCCTAATAAAAATTCAAATATATACGCCAATTTCATTCAAACATATTTTTTTTGCTCTCCCTCGAGTCATCCATAAGAATGTATAGCCAACTTTTTTTAAAATTTGAACGATGTACTTGTATTATGCACATGTAAGCCTGTCTGTGTGCTTGAATGGCTAGTTTGTTATTTTCAACCAAGATGTTCTGCGGAAATCAGTAGTTAAGATAAGAATTAATCATTTGTCTGGCATGGCGGTACACACTCAATATTTCATTCATCTTTTTTTTTATTATTCCTCTTCAAAATCCACTCCAAAAATACATAAGGATATACCTATATACATTACATAGCTATTCCATAAACACAATCAACAACAATGCACAGATTTGAAGTACAAGATAAGCACTGACACATTTTTAATGAGAAATAAAAAAAAATTATACGCGCAATCATAATCAGTGTGGTTGGTGGTTTGGTTTGGAGGAGATATATAAAGTGGTTACTTTTTTCGTTTTGCTATGATGATGGGAAAACCAGTAGCCAAAAAAAAAAAAACTACAGCAACCCCGGTGGTAGTGATACTGGTGGCATACGCAATATTATGTGTATTTAAGTAGTTTTCTACTTACTTTTTTTTGTGAACACAGACACACAAGTATATTATAAGCGTTTGTTGTGTAGTGATAATTAATTGTGAAAAAACGTTGCACTTTACTTGGCTAAGTATGTACAGCATACATATAATGCCTACTACTCTCCTCAGCTCATTGTTTTTTTTTGCTGTGGCGATGATGATGATGATAATAATGATAATATTCCTAAAATACGCGAAGTGAATGAAAATTATTATGATGATGTCTGAGCAAATGCGAAAAGCCTACAATAATAATATGTACATATGCCCAGGTATGCAATATTACCTACTACTCATTTGCAGTTTTCCCATTTAGCATTGTGCGGTGTGAGATATACGAGCAGAAAGGTGTTATATAGCAGATGGGAGACACTCATAAAATTCACGAAAAAGTCGTAAAACGCAACAGTATTTCACTTTAAATTCACGTATAAGTGAACATGCAATTTTTACTACCAACAATAACAACAACAATATCAACATCACCAACATACCCATATAGCAGCACCGAACCAAGAAGTGTGTAATAATAAGTACCTATATAATAAAGTATAGTGGGTATATATCTGTAGAGTTGGTTGTAATATATCACAACATGCTCCTTTCAATTTGCAATTTACTCGTTTTTTTTCTCCCTTGAACAATGTTGCCATGATGATCGTGAAAGTAGAATTTTATATGTATTTAAAAAATTTAAAAAAAGAAGGGTTTTCCATCATCATCATAATTTTATGTAGGTATTATTATTATTATTACCACTGTCGAGTTTTTTTTCTTCTTCTCACCAGTGAACCAACCCAAGATACAGTAGCAGACAGAAAAGGGAAGTGATCATTATTATGATCATCTCATCATATTTGAAAAATATGAGTAATAGGCTAAATAGACACTTTTGGTCTTGTTTTCAACGCTACGTAAATATAACAAATGGACGAGGTGGTGGTTGGGATGTAGACGTACTTAAAGTTTAAATAAAAAAGTGTACATAAGCCATAAAAATTCCCATTTTCAATCTAGTATACTACCCATTCTTATGGTTATGATGATTATTTAACGGGCTGCTCACATCTCACACCAAAAAAAAAAACTCTAGCGCGCAGCAACTGAGCCGTTTAAAACCCAACACGTACCCAATGTTCGCATATTTGCCATAAATTATATTACAATATATTTTTTAACGTACCGATTTTGTATAACAAAATGTTTTACTACAAGTACTAAAAAATTGGGAGAGAAAAAAAATGAAGCATTTGGATTATGGTTTTTTGTCTACACTTTTTTTTCAAAATCCTTGCAATTATTTCTTCTTCGGAAGTGAAGAGCATATTAATAATCATAGAAAATTGCTGGTATAATAATAAAAAAACAATTTATGGCGCTTGTAAAAAAATATATACCGGTAGTATGGTACTTTGCAAAATAAAATTACAAATAGCTTGGTTTATTATGCAAAAAAAATATTTTTTTGCAATCTATGGTCGGATGCTTTAGAGATATATGTAGATACATAAATATAACGTTTCAAGGAAATGTCATAAAAATCAGAGATGGTTGTAACATCATCAGCAGGTAATCAAAATAATAACCAAGAACAAAATTTGTTAAATGTTAATGTATCACGACTTATACTTTATTTAGCAATCCAATTTAGATTAGCTACATAATCAGATGTGACCTGTGGCATTCGAATAGTAAGCACTGGCGTAAGTGTACATGTATATACTTCTACTCAATGATAATAAGCTGTAAGAAATTTGTGTTTAACAGTAAATTGATTTTTTTTTTTGCATTACTAAAATTCTATGGATTTCCCTTAGTATGGCGAATCAAGTGACAATTTTATTATGCGTAGAAATGTGATTTAAAAGTTTATTCTCAAATTAATATGCAGGTCTAAAGTTAAAAGGAAACGTCATAAAAATATAAAAATATGTGCTTATGATGTACAAAAATAAATAAATAGCAAGCATGCATGGAAGCTTAACAATAATTAGTGTTCAAGAAGACAAGACACAGACAGAGAGTGACTAAACAAGTTAATCCAAGATAGAAGATAGTACATGTATGTGTATGTATGTATTTATATTGGGATACGGTTCATGGTGCGCGATAGGAAAAATTGATAAGGAAAATATGTACACACACAAACTTATTTTTATTATATGCACACCCAAGTACACCAATAACAATGCATGCACAATATATATATGTACAAAAAAAACAGGTAAATATAAATAACATGAGTTTATATATATATGCACTTAATGCAATATTTACTACGTGCATAATATAATAATAATAATAAGTTGCAATCTTAGTGAATCATCTTCCATCATCATCATCATGATCATATAACATATAACACATTTATGGAACGACTCGTTTTGTACCATTTTCTTGTTATTATCAATTATTCAATTCTAAAACATGTAACAACTATTTGAAGACTTTTGACTAAAAAAAATAGATATTCTGTATGTATGTACCTTTGTATATTCCCAGATCTAAGTAACAACGTAAGCTTAAAGCTGATATTCATGATGTTTTGTGGTGATAAGACTGATTTTTTTTCTTGTTTTCTAGCAGAACATGCATAATATAGTATATAGGTAGGTATATATAGACATTTGCGCCCAGGTAAAGACTATATAATATGGCAAGTGAGTGAGTGAGTGTGCATAATGAAAAATTATATGCTCCCCTATCTATATATCATATCTTCACAGAAGTATAATGATATAAACAGGATCATTTTTCAAAACTGGAATATCTGTAAAAAAAAATATAACAAATTTCTACATATTGAAATGGAACTGTGGTGAGCAGAAAATATATTCTGAAAATAAAATATTCCAGTTTTTTTTGTGATAAATTGAGAATCTTTTAATACACTTTACACACACGTATATTTTGGTTTCCCAACATGATCATGATCATCATAATAATTGTTATGTATATAGCAACATGGCACAGTAGACCACATATCGGTTTGTAAATGGGAAAAATATGTAACACAGAAAAAGTCATTTTACAAAATGGGTACGCTAAAAAAATATATACATACATTATATGTGACTACCCATTTTACTTGGGTATTTGGGTTTATCCCGTCCATGTATGCCTACCTGTCTGTTTTTAAATATTCTACTCTTCTCACAGGCCAGGCCCAAGTAGTAGGCTGCGTTGATGTCGGACCAGCCACTTTATTGTACGACAACAAGTTGTATGTTGATATTATGATTATTATTGCGTACTCATATGAAAGTAGAAGTTTCTTTTGTATTATTATAATCTTCACTGACTTCTCTCTACCGTTTTTATTCTACCACTAAAAAACCGATCCTGCTGTCTGACTTTTTTTCTTGCTGCTGCTGCTGCTGGTGGTAGTGGTGTTATGATGGTGCTCTGCTAGTTGAGTCGTCTGTGTTAAGTTAGTGGCAAGGTGAGGTAATAAATTTTTATGCGAATGTTGCTGCTGCTGCGCTTATGCTTATGTACATAAAATGCATAAAGTATACTAATACATTTTTACATTATTGCCTCAAAATTGCGGGGACATCACATAAGCTTTAAAAAATCAAGTTTTTTTGTGAGTTTTTTCTCTCTTCTTTCCTTTCCGTCCAGATGCCCAATAATAAGAAAGAAGAGGAATACCAAGTTGACTCGACAAGTAAAAAAATGTACATGCACACATTATTATTGATAGGGACCAGAAGCAAAAAAAACTGAAACATTCCTTCCACCTGCTTCTACATGCAAGGGATTATATGCACATTCATAATTTATCTTTCTTCTTATTTAAGCAAAGTGTATGATAATTATTATTTCTTCCTATACATATTATGTTTTTATATTTTGTACATATGAATGAAAAATTTATTTGTTTGGGCAAGTAACATTTTTTTCCATAAAACTGAAAACAAGACGAGAAAGTTAAAATAGTATCGCGTTACTTCATCGCATAGGTATTTTGTGCCAAACGGGCACTTTTACTAACTTGACTATATAAAGCCCAGTGATTCTGGTTTTTTTTAATACTATTATCATTCTCATCATCACCATCATCCTATTCATGATGTTATGAATGAAAAAGTGGATAATCACAAGTAAATCTGGTGGTGAGGAGAAGAGGATCCAATTAAAAGGTACATCTCGTTAAGTTAAACTGATATAGCTTTTTGATTTCTTCACATGGGAAGCTTGAGGGAAGTGGGAAGTTTCATTCTTGTTCTCATTGTTGGCTGTCTATGCGTGTGTGTGTGTGTGCGTTTGTATTATTACGAGCATCCTAGAATGCTTGTTTTTATTTATTTATTTTTTCTTGTTGTTTTCTTTCTTGTTCACGTAATCAGATTCAACATACTAATTATTAATGCCATTTTAACTTGTAAAAATATATAGCAAATTGAAAAATATTTTCACGTTATAAAATCGAGTAATTACTTTTTTGCAAAAAAAACTACATTACTGCTGCTATTAAACCGTTACAAAACACTTTAAGGGTAATAGACTTTTTTGTAATCTAAAATAAAATTATAAATGTTCTAAAACCCATTTTTAAAATTATAAAAAAAAATTGTCTGTAAAAATTACATACCAACAATAGGGTTATTATTCTATTATCAACAAATGCGTGGGTGTTCTAAATTTTGCAAAAAAAAACTATAAACTCGTTAAAGTAAGCATCAAAAATTGTTGGCAATTAACTTTGTTGTAATTTTTTTGGCAAAATAAAATGTTTCTTTTTTTAAACACATAAATTACAAAAAAAAAATCTTTTTTTATAATAATAATCAACACAAGACCTCATTTCATCTCATTAATCACAACGTTTTGCTCACACTTTATAAAACAAGAGATGAACACACCTGATACATTAACAAATCTTTGTCAATATCAATTACATTAATTATGCGAAAAACTTCCATTTGACTCATTAAAAATTATATAACTATATTGTACAAAAAAAAGGTCAAAAGCTTACAATATAAAATACATATATATTCAAACGTAAATTGAGTATTAACAAATGACATTGGCAAATGACTATGCTACTACTACCACATACATTAATACATATGTACCTACCTACCTTTTATACTACGACATAAAAAAATATATATATATTCAAGATTTTTTTTTTCATGTTAAAAAATTTATTATCAAGTGGAGACCTACATCAGGACGACTATGACGCCTGTCACTCAGCGTCAATTATTTATTATATTGTCTAGCTAATTGTGTATGTAAATCGCTTCTTACAAACAACATTACTATACTCTCAGCACAAGTCAATAAGTCAACAACAAAAAATATTTGTGTGTAGTATATGAGTACCACCACAAAGAGAAGGAGAGAGAGAGTCTTTTGTTTTAATGGCACCACTAATTGCTTGCAATAGTAATATAATAGCAAAAAAAGCCAACAGCAAGTCTCTCTTTCGTTAAAAATCCCATTAATCTAGAAAATCATGCAATTATTGTTAAAAAGTGCTTTTGTACATTATCATATCAACTTTGGCATTTCCTTTACTTGACGACTGACTTGTCCCATATCATCCCATATACAACAACATACAACTACGCATAAATATTATATACACACACACTTTATTCTCTGGCTATGTAGTATCAAAACCTGTTGTTGTAAACGCTTATAATAACAATATTATAAAATATAATAAAAATAGTTTAACTTTTTTTAATGTGTTTTACCTACACTACACTAACATCACCCCACATGGTACAAAATAAAAACCACACACAAAGTGTGTGAGTGAGTACACCAAAGTCACAGAAAATAACTGCAATTATTCATTTAAACTTGCTCACATATATATATAAATGCATGTACACTCTCATATTCATGTACAGATTATCAACACAATTGCTGACAGAAATTGCTCATATCAGATTAGTCGTTTTTTTTCTATCTCTCTCTCTCTCTCTCTCTCTCTCTTCTTATAACTTGCTCCCTTATTGCTGCTTTGCTTCTTACTGCTGCTGATGCTGCTGCTATTTTACGAGCATAATTAGCATTTATATTTTTTTCACAGTAAGACACCAACTATCTTTGTTGGTGATAACCAAGCATAATATTAATTGGCAGCTGAAGCCAAACCAAAAACTAAACTAGCTTATTACTTATTATTATGTTGCATATATAGCATGTTTTTTCTTCTTGTTATTATTGCTCATCGATATCATCTTGTAATTCTTGTAATCTTGTCTAGAGTGCAGTCAGCGACTTACACATCATATCATCATCATTATCAGTAGCAGCAGCAATACTATAGCAAAAAGTAGTGTGTGAGGATTGTAGATACAATTATTTTTCCATTGTGCATGGGTGATAATGATGATGATGATAATTACTCACCAAATGCTTAATTCTTAGAATTTATAGAGGAATTAATATAATATTTTTTTATAAAAAGAATATACATCCATAGTACATAGCAGCTTGCACATGGAATGTTCTAATTTAGATTGGGTATCTATAAAAAGTTTAGTTTAAAATGAATAAATCACCAAGAAGAAAAAAAACATCCGCAGTGGCAGTGGCAATAAAAATTGCACCTGTATATGTGTGTATAGTATAAAAAAATGGGTAGGTATTAAAAAAACACATAAAAAGTACAATATACCTACATAAAAGGTAAAATGTAGATAATTTTTCTTCATAATATCGAGCAAGGATGTTAGAAGCAGCACTTGGACTTGGATGTTGCTAACAAGGCTTGTGTTAATATGATTAGTTGCGAAGATAAGTCAACACATTTATCATTCTTATTTTTCGCTTGAGTCCTCAACTGAGAATAAACCATTTATTTTAGAAGAAAAAGAAGAAGAAGAAATTTTTGTAGATATTTTTATTTCACATCCTTTTATATTTTTTTTCTTACCCTCTCTTTACCACATCCACAACAGTAACAAAAAAATAGTATCATTTAAAAAAAAGTATATGATACGCTACTCCCACGCATTCAGTTTTATTGCCCGGTTATTATTAGTTCTAACACTTTATTTTAAAAACATTGTCATGTTGCAAAAAAAACAAAGTTTTTAAAAGTTTTTAAGTAAAAAAAAAAGGTTAAAAAAATATGTATGTTTAAATATGTTCATGGTGATACATTTTTTTCTTCTCATTATCATTAGTACCACTATTATCGTTGTTATATTTATGGTTGAAAAAAAAGCTGAACAGAGAGGAAATATCAAATTTTCTCGACAGAGTTTATTCATCATTATCATTTAGCCTCATCACATCATCAAGGCCTTTTTGTACTTTATGGCATCCGTTTTGGGTTGGCAGAGAGAGAGAGAAGAAAAGTGTGTAGATATTCATATTATTTAGCTGTGCATGTACATAACAATAATTATTATTATTTCTCGAAGGAAAAAGGACACACGTCATGTCCTCCACATCCAGAGTACAGTCAACAAGAAACACTGAATGAATTGTGAACTTTAAACACAGTTTTTACAAGAAAAACTTAGCCACCAAGGTAAAAAAAATATACATAATTATTATACAATGCACAAGAAGAAGAAGAAAAATATGCTCAAGTGAAGATTAGATCTTTAAAGATTTGAAATTTATATTTTTTTATTTGAAAATTACATGACATGACTTTTCTGTTGGCTGCTAATTGGATAGATGAACACGGTGATGGTGTTATTGGTGCTCATTTCATAATGTGCACTTAATTTAAACAAAGAGCCTCCATATAATTTTTTTTTTAAATAAAAATTATCGCTAGCACAGGATGCGATGATGGTCTGCAATTACCATTATTGCATTGTTATTGCACCTTTTGTTTTACTGCTTGCCTGCCGTAATTTTATTTTTTCGAAACAACTCAAGAGAGCCAAGCTCCAATTCACCAAAAAAAATTATTGTATAGAGCTGCTGATGATGATAAAGCTGCAAAAGTTCACAATGTATACCTAATTGAGTCACACCTTCTCACTACTCAAGTTAGTATTTTTTTAAAAAAAATCGCGTTAATAAGTAGCTTCTTAATTTGCTAAGCTTGTCTGTTAAATTGCAAGGTACGCTTTTTTCAAAGTGGTTGGTGATGATGAGTTAATAAAAAGCTCAAGAGAGTAAAATATGGCAATTTGGACAAAAAACAGTGGGATTTTTTCACACATTTAAAAGTCAACATTGTTAATAATTTACATACATACTTCTTAATTTTTTTTAGAAAAAAAAAGCCCACGTCGTATCATTAGACAAAAAGTTTTTAAATTTTTGGCTGTTATTATTGACATCCTCCTCAGAGCACTTTTCAAGCAAATTATCAAATTATGAGATATGAAACCTTTTATTTATCATCATTTTTTCATATACTATTCTTTTTGTGCTTTCAAATAAGATGATTGGTTTGAAGTGATAAAAGGGGACGTGGTGTTGTTGTTGTTGTTGCTGTGGTGGTGGTGTTGGTGGTAGTATAAGTAAATAGTGCGGGGGTTGGGGAATTTTTTATTTTTTCATTTCTTAGTCTACCTGCATTACTTATAAATATTATTAGAACACTTAATTGTCTCCATCTGATAAGGGGTGTCTGATAAATGAAGACAAAGTACACAAATCTTGCTTCAAATCTGATGAACATGAAATACACTTTGGTACCTATCAAAAAAAAACCAACATCCAAGCTTACTCATCACTACCACTGCTACTCAACTCAAAAGTTAATAAAAAAGTATACCATACAAAAAAAACATCACCAGTTTTGGTGATTTGCCTTTACCACTACCACCACCACCCTTCTCCCTAAGGTTTTTTTCCTTTATGTATATCAAGGCGTCATAATTTATTACAATTATTACACTTGGTTCGCCTTTTGCCTTCATCTTCATCTCTCTCTGTACTGCTCTGATTTGTAATTTTTTTTCTCAGTAGGTTATGATGAATTCATGTGTATATTTTGTGCTTTATGAATTTACGACTTTGGAGCTGGGGCCATAATTAATAGCAAGAGTGTTTTGTATGTAAACCAAATTATTGTACTCATGTACTCATCATAAACCATAGTACGACGATATGATATGATATCAAAATTCAACCACACAGCAGCAGCAGCAGCCCCCTGTCGTTTATTTCTCAGCCTTCAATTCATTTTGTTGAAATAATTTTTTTATTCTTATCATTTGATTTTATCTCTCTTTAAAATATATAAAAAAANCCCCCTGTCGTTTATTTCTCAGCCTTCAATTCATTTTGTTGAAATAATTTTTTTATTCTTATCATTTGATTTTATCTCTCTTTAAAATATATAAAAAAATTATTATTTACAACGACACATCAAAAAAAATTTTTCTTTGAAGATGTATATACATTTTAACCACAAGGTAAAATGTTTTAGTGATTGCTGTAGACTGATGAATGGACGAAATGAGCAAAACTAAACTCGTAAAGAATATTTTGTGTCAATATTACAAACAAACTAGGCAGATTGGGCTCTATTTCAGTCTAATTTATTAACACTTGATTCTTTTTACAGTCAAAAGGATGATGACGTTAGTAACATTCGTTTAGAAAGGCTTGATGGCTCATCCATTTCATATTGAAATAAATATATAATATATATTTTTTACTTTAAATAAATAAATAAAATGTTTGGTTGGTTAATATTTTTGTAATTTATGTGTTGATGGATTTGTATTCACTATACATAAAGTACTTACATTTTTTTTCAACCCACTATTTTTTTCTGAGGATTGTCAATAAGACTGTCAAACTATTTGTCCTGCTACAAGAAGGCGGACTGATAGATTTTTATCAAATTATTTATCGTTTATTGAACAAGTGCACAAAGTCATCATCATCATCATCATCGTCATCATCATCAGAAAATGCTACTCTTTTTTTGGTACCCAACAGATTTTTGTCATTGTGTTTTTCATGTTTTACTTGACTTTTAAGTAGCTTATAAACATGACTAAACATGAGCATAGACAGACAGTCAAAGATGCTATAGTACAAAAACGGAAGTGGGTTCCTCATCTCATCTCTGAGAGCGTGTGCATAGTACACAGTTGACAAATCATACTGACATTTTGATAATTCAAGTTTGCTTTGCTTGCTCAATTTCTGCTGCTGATGTAGCAAATAAATTAGCGTTTCTGTTTCCGTTATTATTATTATTAATGTATGTATTTATATGTATACATAAAATGAGAGCATTGTTTAAATTTAGATCTGCTATGTACATACACCACCTTTTATGCTCATTACCATTGAATCGTGATGTGTGTGGCATTGTCGAGTCAGTCATCAGAGCAAATTATGAAAAGTGGTGGTGGAACAGGCGTGTTTGTGTGATATAGTCAAATAATTAGAATCTAAATAGTTTTTTAATATCTCTCATCAAGTTCACAGGTAAACACACACATCAGACAAGACAAACCAGTATGCTCAATAAATAATCATTTCTTTTTTTCCCCTACTCTCTTCTGAACTGCATACATGTATGTGCATACAACACTGGTAATGATTGATAATTATAATTGGTGTGCACATACTTGTGTCGCGAGTCGGAAGCTCAAACAAACAATGAACAGCTACAAATAGATACGTTACAATAATAAAGCACAATACATACCTCTTACATATAAATAATTATTTAAATACAAACGACACTTTACAACGCAATTATATATTTTTTTTATAAAAAAATGAATTATATCTCATATTTACAACTCATAAAAAAAACTCTCAAAGCGGCGGTATAATATAATTTCTCTCCTTCATTACATTATTTGACAAACAACAATAACAAATAATAACAAGGGAATTCAAAGTAGTATAGTGCGATGTCGATGCAATATCTTGTCTTATTATTAGATTGATTGGTTATAAATCTGAACACATCATCATTTTTCTCAAGCAAGCAATGTGCAAACATCGTTTAGCACAGAGTAAAAAAGCGATATAATATATGTTCTACGGCATATTATTATTATTATTATGGCTGTAGGGAATAATAATAGTTTCAAACAGCAATAAATAATAATAAAAATGAAGACTCAACAACGGCAAAACAAAATTATTATTTATTTTTTCCTGATTATGTATGGATTATGCTACCTGCTGCCAGTATTTAATATTCCATTGCTGTGGTCTCTTCAAAAATACATGCTCAGCAATATAAATTATAATATACTGTGTACATTTCCTTCAAGTATTAAACAGAATGGAACACACACGTACATTTTTTTTTAAATCTTCTGCTCGTCAACTCTTGTACAAAGTTAGCAAAATCATACTACTAATACCGAATACAAGGGTGTGTATATATTTATAATAGGCATGCATTGCATACTTTACGGATAATAATCGCAAAAAAGACGACCCCGTCACCCGTACAGTATAAATAGGTACACATAATATATATATAAGCGTCAGTGTATTGTACGTACAAAATATATATTTTTTTTATTGCAGTAGAAAAGTAAAGAAAGGGGCAGGCATCATCATCCTTCATCCTCCTTCTCAAAAGGATGCATAAAACAAGCGTGCACAAATCCACTTCAATTATCTCCTTGTAGTCACGTTATTCAGGTAATTATTCCGTTGTTAAATGTCATGAGTTTGATAAGACCAATATTATGAATAGGTATATTAATGTATGTAAAAGTAAGTATGTATACCTAGCTAGAGATGCGTGGGCTTTTGCACGACAACTTGAGTGTGTTGTCTGTGCTGTGAAGAAGCACCACGCTAAATATTACTACTGCTGCTGATGCTGCGGTGAATCTCTGTAACTTTTCCCGTTTTATACATTACACGTAGTTTAATGATAGGGGTTTTTAAAAGTGTATTGTGTATACATACATACAACAACTCCATATTTATTTACCATTTTTTTTACATGTAATCAATGCAAAACCGTGACTATCCACTTGGCTTCTTAAACACCACCTTTTTTTATAAAAAAAAGTATAGAAATAAGATAGGCAAATAGAAAAGATCTCCGCGCTGTCCTGGCCCGTACTCTCCATAAAAAGAAGTAAACTAATGATTTTATTATTATTATAATATTTTTTGTAGACTTTTTAAAATGATGATAACGTTTGATGCTTTGTTATTGGCTTGCATGAAAATTTTTTTTTTGTAAAGAGATGATGAAGAAGGCGATATTATAGGGAAAAATATTCTCTATGGAAGGCAGTTTGGTTGGTTGGTGGTGGAGTTGAATCCAATCTTATTTTCAGATTTGAGTCAGTCGTAAATTATATTTCTTGGAAATCTTGGTAAACAATCGGCCACTATTTTTTTGTGTCTGGCTGTGTGTGTGTATCAACTGTCGAATATAGCTATATTATTGAATGAATTGATGGCTGTGAAAAATAAAGTAAAAGCGACTGGTCAGTGTTGCCCTCCTCCTCCTCCTTCTTATTTTTTCCCTTCTCATCATAGTCGGTATTTTTTTATTTATTTTACCTGCCTTCCACTTTTTAGTTCTCTTTTGCCAGCCCACTCGATGTCCTCTCATCAGAAGAAAATACAAATACGTAATAATAATAATATGTAATTATGCAAGACATGGTATTATTGTTTATTAAACAAAGAAAAGAATTTAAAGAAACTAGTTCTGTGTGTGTGTGTATTTCTACAGAAAAAATGTATCATTTCCATCCAAGAAAAAAATTCCATGATTTTTAAACTTAATTTTGTTCTTAATAACCAGGTAAAAAAAATCTCACTCTCCTTTTTAAATTGCTACTAAATATAACAATTTTGAACCATTTTCTTTTTTTCCCAGTGTGATTTTTTAAAGTGTATGTACATGTTTATATTTATACTTTGTTACAACAATGAAAAGGAACAATAATAAATGCATTCCTCCCTGGAGCATCTTAAAAGAATAAAAGAGCTACATACAACACACCATCAACACCGCTTAAATTACCAACCAGAGAGAGAGAGAGCAAATTAGTGAGTTCACGCCAAAATATGAAAGGGTTCAATTTTAATCAAATTCTCTCAAATTTTCATCAACTCAGCATGAGTTATTGATATAAGGATTTTTTTACTGCTTTTACATTTACACACATTCACTTACTCACACATACACAAACTTTTTATATTTATTTGTTGTATGAGCGTTTTGTGTGTGTGTGTGTAGCTTTTCTCACATGCCGACAAGCCGACCTTTACCGACTGAGACTTGAAAAGGCTGAACAACTGACTATATAACTACCATAAATACATTTTGTTCTGGTGGCGGTGGTGGTGCTGCTGCTTTTGCTCTTGACTCCTCCACTCGACTCCACCACAACAACCAGGGTGGGTCAATAATTCCTTCAACAACAGACAAG
>JAHZNC010006178.1:0-45912 GCA_027744095.1 Zhuqinia jingwanae
CCTTGCCCACGACTCGGATTGTAAAGGAGGGACTTTTGTACAAAAGAGGTAAGTACATTACTTTGTTTTTTAAATGTTAAAAGTCCGGTTTTAATTAAAGCCTGGCGGAAGTTGCTGCGTAATTGTGTTTTACAATGTCGTTTTGTGTTGTTTATATAGGAGAGACAATAAAGAACTGGAGACCTAGATACTTCTACCTTCTTGCTGATGGTTCTCTCAGAGGATTCAAAGCAAAGCCCGACAGTCCATTTGCCACAGAACCCCTGAATAATTTCACTGTAAAAGGTTGCCAAATCATGAAAATGGACAGACCGAAACCGTATACATTTGTGATAAGGGGACTTCAATGGACCCGAGTCATTGAGCGCACATTTTATGCAGACTCTGAGCAAGACCGGCAAGAATGGTTGACTGCCATTGAAAAGGTTGCAGAGTCTCTGATGACGATGAGCAACTCCCCATGTGTTCCAGCTCAACCCCAGCCTTCCTCCAGTAATAGTTCCAGCCACTTGGACTTCACAATGGATTTCAGTGAACCCAGCACAATCAATGATCCGGAATTATATAATAAATTCGTTGTGCAAGGCACATCATCAAGGCAAGGAAAAATGAAAGTCGTAAGTTCTTGCGTCGTACATATGTATATAATGACAAAAATCATTAATTTTAATGTCCCATCAATTAATGTGTACGTATCTTATGGTGTCTTGCAGACATTTGAAAACTTTGAGTTTCTCAAACTTCTCGGAAAGGGAACGTTTGGAAAAGTGATATTGTGCCGAGAAAAAATGTCAAGCAAATTATACGCTGTAAAAATTCTACGCAAAGAAGTTATAATTAAGAAGGAAGAGGTAGACCACACGCTCACAGAAAACCGAGTCCTACAAACGACCAATCACCCTTTCCTCATAGTAAGATGAAGATTATAACAGACGTGGAGTTATTTGCATTGCATAAATTTTTGCAAATGATATACTTGATAATACAAAAATTTGACACCTGCCTGTTTGTTTGTATATTTCTCTTTTCAGTCACTCAAGTGCTCCTTTCAGACTAGTGACAGACTTTGTTTTGTAACTGAATATGTAAATGGGGGTGAGCTGTTCTTCCATTTGTCGAAAGATAAAGCTTTTTCAGAAGGTAGAACTAAGTTTTACGGCGCTGAAATAATCTCCGCTATTGGTTACCTTCATGAGAACGGAATAATATATAGAGATCTGAAGGTATGCTGTGTGGTGTCGCAAGCTCGATCCAACTGTCTTCATTTGAATGAAACTTACATGGTATTTACATTTTTGGAATAGTTGGAGAATCTTCTTTTGGATAAAGATGGTCATATTAAAATAGCAGATTTTGGTTTATGTAAAGAAGACATCACCTACGGCAGAACAACAAAAACGTTTTGCGGAACTCCTGAATACTTAGCACCTGAGGTAAGATTTATTATAATTTATCATAATTTCTACAAGAATTTTAAAATTGAAAACTGTTGCATTTTTTTTTGTACGAAAACATTCATTTTTTTTTTAAATATCTAAATCAGGTTTTAGAGGATACGGACTATGGCTCAGCTGTAGATTGGTGGGGAGTGGGGGTTGTAATGTACGAAATGATGATAGGACGCCTTCCATTTTATAACCGCGATCACGATAGATTGTTCGAACTTATTGTAATGCAAGAGGTGCGAAAAAAAATATGTTTTTAAAAATTGAGGTTATATATTTTGTATTCTTATTTTCAGTTAAAAGAAGCAAAACTGATTTCTTTTGTATTGTCTTATCTAGGTTCGTTTCCCCCCTTCAATATCAATCGAAGCCCGTGACCTTCTCAGTAGTCTTTTACGTAAGAATCCCCGTGAAAGACTAGGAGGTGGACCTGAAGATGCCAAAGCAGTTATGGATCATGTTTTCTTTAGTTGCATCAATTGGGAAGATCTGGATCAAAAGAAGGTAATTAAAGTACTACTCATTATAATATTTTAAATGCCTATCCGCATAATATTCAGTCGTTGTTTATTATCATTGTGTAGATTCCTCCACCGTTTATACCACAAGTCGCTTCAGATACAGACACACGCTACTTTGACTCCGCGTTCACTGGGGAGTCTGTTGAGCTCACACCTCCAGATAATGAGGATCATCTAAGTAGTATACCTGAAGGAAATGACATAGACTTTGAAGGGTTCTCGTACAGAGACCTTTCCTCAACACTTGGAGCATCCCTACGTTCCGGTGCTCTAAGCTAAAAATAATGTAACATTATCATATCTACATGATATAGGTATGTACCATGAAATTTACATCTAATCAAGCCAATCATCATACTTTGTGTTGCATAAATTTATACATGCATGTCCCCGTAACAAGAACAATAGCAGCAGCATTTATATCTACTTGAATATATTAGGATTATCAACTAGACATATGTCTCTCTTTTTAATCATCATTAAAAAAGTCAAACTTTTCTAACATTTTGTAAAATTATGTACTTCTCTTATTGTAACTGTATCTCCTTGTGTTTTTCCTGTCTTCAAAAAAAAATATTGTGATGACGGTATGCCTCAAAAATGTATGCAACATGTTGTATGTTGTGTGTATAAACTTTGTATCAAATCTGTCTCATCACACAAAAAAACTCAATAATAATACTACTATCATAATATACCTAAATATAAAAATATATCGCCTGTATAAATTAACTGGGTATGTAATGTTCAAGTAACTATATAGCAAAGTGCTGCTGCTACATTCTCAAAATGAACAAGTCAACAAAACACGGAGCCTTTTTCTAATCAACGCCAATTTACTATTATAATGTATCTCTGGGAGTTCTTCTGGTAACCTTTTCCCATTTACTACAGAAAGTAAGTTTGAGAAAATATCGAAGTTTATAAAATTTATGAATGAAAGTAAAGAATGAACATTAATTGTAGATGAACTGAATTTAAAATAGAGTCATTGTTTACTATTCTTGTGTAAAAGTTTGTAGTGTTATTATGGTAGTCTTTTGTAGTTTATTATTTAGCATAATAGTGTACTCCTCGTAAAACTAATTCAAGAGAGAAATTTATAAAATTTATGAATGAAAGTAAAGAATGAACATTAATTGTAGATGAACTGAATTTAAAATAGAGCTGCATTGTTTACTATTCTTGTGTAAAAGTTTCTAGTGTTATTATGGTAGTCTTTTGTAGTTTATTATTTAGCATAATAGTGTACTCCTCGTAAAACTAATTCAAGAGAGAAGTGAACTGAACTGATTGATGATGAAGACAAAGATTTAAAATGAATTTAAGTTTGTACGTACGTAACAATTTAATAATGATTGAATATTGGGTTACACCTGCGAAGAAAGTCTGTTGTCATAAAAAAAAGTGTGTGTAATAGATGTAATTGAAGCGATGTGGAAACTTTGAATTGAAAAAATAATAATTGTAAAGTGTATGCCTATGACAATTCGATTGTTTGCCTGTGAAAAATGTTAATTTTTTGCGTGTAAATTTTTTTGTACTGTACGGTCAGATCAAGAAAAAAAACCGATTGTGATAGCGACTCTGCCAGGTTAATATTACGTAAACGTAACGAACGCACTTGTAAGAGTATGTAGAATGGTTATTATGCGAGAAGAATGGTACTAGTAAGATAAATGAATATATAACATAATATAGAAATAAGAAATATATATATACATACATTATGATTATGAGTATGTCATGATCATATGAGAAGAAATGAATATGAAGAAATATATGGTTATGATTTCTTTGATGATTATATACAGAGAAAATAAAATACATTATAATGTTGTTAATTGTTACATTAAGCGTGTGTACCTATGTTTATATTGGTTTTTTCATCACCCCTACACTGAACATTGATTTGATTATCACACAGAGAGACAATAAAATTACATTAGTGAAATGGAATGAAAAGAAATAAGAGGATCTCTCTTCGCTATTATATTAACCTACCAACAACACAAACACAGCTAGAAAATCTAATAATAAATAATAACTAAGTTTGTAAAGCAAACTAGAGTTCTATCTAATCAATTTACCTACACATACCTGCGGACGTATATACAGTAGTATATTGAGAGCAGTCAGCTCAGCAGTTACATTTTAACATTACATTTTCCCCTTCATTGATTTCTTATAGAATAAGGCAGCTTTTGTATTCCAATTTGCTCTGCATGAATGATTTGCAACTTTGTAGTACAAACAAGAAGTGTAATAATTTGTTCTAGAAATGTCACGTACAATATTTATGATTATTATGGTGCAAGAAATACAAATGACACTGACCACCAACTGTAAGGGAAGTAAAGGTGGAGTAGTGTCATTTTATATGAGTGTAAATAGTCTTTTTACTAATACCTCTCTTGTCAGGGTATAAAGGTTTTTATAGATGCTACGCACTATGATGAGATGATAACAACAAGAACAACAGTAGTTGTAAAACTGACAGAGGTAACTTTTAAGCAAAACTAATATTGTTTAATATTCATAGTATCATAATATGAAATTGGGGGCGTGTTAGGATTAAGAAGGCAGAACTACAGAAAGTGAATTACAAAAAAAACTCGTTTTCTTTTCTCTTTTTTTTCTCTTTCTCAAAAAAAAAAGTTTTTAAAGTAAATTGGTTAGTATAATCCCAAACTTCAGAAAACACCATTATTGCACAAGTACAACTAAAGAAGTTCGACTCTTCGTAAAAAAAACCTTCTTTCACTCACGTATTATGCTTGTATACCTTCACATATTTCTTTTTAAACCCCAAGTAAAAACCTGCAGAAAAAGAGAAAGTAATGGCGTAAGAGTTTTCCTTTGCGTTTTCTTTAAAAAAAAGTTAGTAATGTAATGTACACACGGCAGCATCAAAATATAAATCCTCATTGGTGCTTACAGTTACGTTGTAATACTTTAGCGAAGATGATGATGGTTGGAACAGGAAGGAATAGGTGATCGACCGTAAATTATACATACATACACACTCCCATTTCACTTCAATTCACCATCACAAAAAAAGAAGGTTTCTCCTCGTTCTCTAGTCTATTTTGCCCATGTAGTAATTCATATACACCTTTCCTTTGCTTCCCGTAAAATGATATATTACATAAAAAGAGTATCCTTATAATTATTGCTCTTCAATGCAATATAATTCCCTCTCTTTTAGTTCACCTAACAAACAAACTTGTTTTTCTCTACTCTTCGTGGCAAGTTATATGCATTATGTAGTATACGTAGCAAGTTGTGTTCCCCATAATTGGGAGGAAGAAAAACCCCAACTTGAATCTAGTGTACATATAAATATTGATTGTCTGCCACCTGCCATATACAACTTTGTTGTAACGTAATCGTAACTCATCCACCCTTCCTGGGTTCCTCCACCACGCTACTGTCAAGTCAAACTCTATATTGCCCATTCTATCTACCTACTTATTAGATTGCTAACTTTTCCGATTCTCTTATTTTTTGGTGCTATCGGAAGAAATAAAAAGGATGTTGTTTTATTTGCCAAAATGTTTAGATCAACGTTTTTTCTCTCTATCTACAAAGAAAAGATATATGATGTTGCACTATTATGTATTTTTTATGTACATATGTATATAATGTAACGCTTGTACAAAAAAATGCGCACAGAGACCCAGCAAAAACCCGTAAAAACGATCACCGAGAAATTTGAGATGATATAGTAATACCTGTGTAAACACTAACAAAAGAGGGAAAAAGGACATCACTCAAAATGTAAATGATATTATGCTAGCAGAAAAATGTAGTAATGAATTTTTATAGAAAACCACCAAAAAATCTATTGTCTTCTCCTTCTCAAACGTCTGTTGACAAAATCAACCTACAAATCTATACGAAGCGGCGAAGGAAAGACGCAATCTATATTATTATTATTATTATGAACTTTGTCTCTTGTAGTAAAGGTGAGAAGGTTAAACTATCCACTCCTCTATAAAAGTAGTTTGTGGGAGAAGGAGAGTGAAGAAGGTTGACCGATATTTGTTGAGAAAGAGAGATATGATGTAAGCAGATGAGACGCAGCAACCCGTACTCCACACAAGTCATGAAATATTTTCCCTAACGTCTGAAGAAATTGAGGCGAAAGTCAAGAAAAGTCAGTAAGTCCTTGAAAAATTTACTATACATACAATATCTGATATACATATGAGGAAAAAAGCGTTGCATTGTGGCAGAAAACTGCTGCACAACAGGCAGGAAAAAAGGGTGAGACAAAAAAGTGTTCTCTGATGATTGAACAACATCAAGTAATTTTAGCGTTGAGGGGTACTTCATCATCCTCGTCATCGTCCGTCTTATACCTCATCCATCTCAAGAAAAGCACGTAATATAGAAAGAGATGTTTTTTTGTGACCTCATATGTCACTTGCAATAAACAAAAGGGTAAGCATATACATATAATAGCCAAAAATCAAAATATACATTTTGAGGGTATACATATCTATTACAACAACAACATCATCATCATCATTATTATTATGTTGTATTATATTTATATTGAATTTATTTCTAAAAGTTAAAATGAAATGTGATTACGACGAGATGACTGAAAAACTGTGGACATACAAACGAAAGCAAGTATGTTCATTGTGCAAGCATCACTCGCACAATCAACCAATTACAAGGTTCCAATTTTTATATCATCTCATCCATAACTGTTAAAGTACCTACTTCCTATCATACTTGTTTGTGTCATAATTTAATTATTCTGTCATTCTTTCTGAATGCATGATAGTTTGCATAAAGTGGAAGAACGATGAGTTCCACAAGTTTAACGTTACTTCCGCTATGCTTTCTATATTTTATTACCGTTGAGCGTATGTATGATTATTATTAACAATTTTGTTTTTTGTGTGGGCTGTATGCTTTATGGAGAAATAAGACAATTATATTCGTCTAACTGTGAATCTGCTGTTTGTAACAGTCAAAGTTTCACTTGTGGGAACAATGTGAAAGGAAAATACTAAAGTAAGCAAAACTGACTTGACGCTGCTCTGGTAGTAAAATGCTAGCAATCAATTCTATTCTACCTAATATGTTAACCTCTCAAAAAGATGGAATACTCTACTTGTTTTTTTCTTTCCTTTCATGCACTATCTCAAGTCAACTCATACAAAATCTCACATAGGGAAAAGAAATATCAAACTGACAGAACATTACCGAGCAGTCAGAGTCACAGACAGACGGGCTGTGGCTCTTCCCGTCTTTTCTCTTTTTTTTTTCTCTCTCTCTCTCTCTCCATATTTCCCCTCCCTCGCTGATTATTACAGTCATGTTCTTCCTTTTTCTTTAGAACAGGGCTAACGAAGCGTTACGTTTAGTTGGATATAAAAGCCATAAAACACACGTAGACAGTTTTACTACTCAACATGTACTTTTACAAGGATTTTTCTAATAACAATAACAAACATGCTCGTCCTTGCCTTGCCTCCTTTTTTGGTTTACTATTGGTTTTGTTTATATTTTGCGCTGTATATAACACACATATCCACATTTTTATCTTACGCGGTATGTTTATGGGAACGATGATAGATAGATACAAGACAGGTTGCCTCGTAATGTAATGTAAAGACCGAAAGATAAGTATTGCATAAAATGCAAAAAAAACTATGGATCTATTCATTTTATGAACCAGATCGACTCCTATATGTACATACACACATATATGTGTTTCATCTTCTGCTATGTTTAGCATGTTTACATTTTGCCGAACACGTAGGATAGGTATGTAGTTGCTCGAGAGAAAAGAGAGAACGAACTTGCAACATAATATTCTCTCTCTCTTTCTCCCTCTCCAGAGAAGAGAAAAGAGTGGAGAGTTGAGTTGAGCGAAGAAAAAAAACTGAATAGTGTATGGATATTTCATTTCACAGAGTTTGTGCCTCTGTTGCTGTTGATGATGACAAGTGATATGTATGGATTGGATACTAGTAGTATTTTTCGTAGTAGAAGCAGAGAGAAGCATGTTGTTTTGGCTGATGATGATCATGATGATGTATGCACGCTGTTAAGTTGTTAGCTGGGAAAAGCTTCATTTCTCCAACTCACGCAGTAGTATTATTTATACATTCATACATATATTTTACTACAAAAAATCGGATGGAGTAGGTAGGTATTGCTCCCAGCAGTGTTCTACTAATGTAGTATAAAAAAAGATACCCAGGCAAAGTAGTCAGTTCACTGTGCTTGCTGCTCGTACGTCGTTCTGGGCAAGAGCATAATATCAGCTCACTTCCGCGTCCCAAAAGCAAAAGCAACCAAAGCCAACTTCCACAACAAAGAGAGAAAGAAAAAAGAGAGGGAGAGAAGCGAGCAACGATGACTTTTCTTGCTATGTAGGTAGACAGCCAAGACAAATGAACGTGAGCTTGTATATAAGCAAGGAAACCAACAGCAGGGGAACAAGTGAATTTTAGCCTAGGTACTTCACATCATTTTTACATACGTTAATAATGATGGAAAAAGCTCAGGTGGTGATATGGTGGTTGGCAGTGAAAAGTGAATGTATATAGCGCTGCGTATATGGTGCTTACTTTTTCAGTTGAGTGGAAGTATTATGCCAGTGCCAGACCATGCATGTGTGTCTCTTGGAAAAAGGAAATAAATTAGTCAACTTTTTTCCTGTTTCCACCACCCATGCACTTGTTTTACTTTACATATATATATACACACATATATGCATGTTATAATATATGTTGCCTCAGTTCATTTCAACCAAAGACAGTAAGTAAAAGTTTCAGTTTCTCTCTCTCTCTCTTTGCTTGTAATTTCACCTCACTACCTGTCTATTACTTATGCATTCACCGTTTCTGTCGCCCATTCCTTCATTTCCCCTTATTTTTTTTTGTGCTCACATTTGAACAGCCTACAACTTACAACTCCCATTTATGAACTCAACTCTGTCTTCTATAACAGAATACAATAAGTAGCAGTAGTAGTAGTGAGTCGTTTTTTCTTAATATTATTACTGCCCTTCGCAGAGTTGCCGGGAGAGTACTTTTCGTATAATACACCTGCTCTCTCTTTCTCTTTTTCTTATATTCTTTCTACTTTCAATTCGTCTTATTAAGATAGTGGGCCACTATACCACTTTTTCCATTCTCTATATTATTATTAGGGGCAGATTAAAGTAAGTGAAGTAAAGTACATTACATTTATATCAATCCAAAACGTAAGAAGAAAGGCTATATAATATATCCTTGCTCGCAGTAAAGAGGCTACTCTTTTTTTACAGCACAAGCACATAACTATAAGATTTTCTCTTTTCGCTTGCTCCCCCGCTTATTCACTTTCTCTTTTCCACACTCTTCAAAAAAATCCACTTTCTCTCTTTATTTTACTATCGTACCGATCTACCTCTACCTAACCAAAATATGGATGAAAAAAATAAAATAAAAGACGAATTGAGAAATTGAGAGAAGGAGAAGAAGAGTGCTTCAAAATAAAACTAACACACAGAGCAGCATATATTATTATTATTTAGCGTAGGACTTACTACAACGAAAATTTCTGCTTCGCTTTGGCTCTTTTGCTGGTCTTGTCGTCTCTGCTACTTACTTCCTTTGTGACTTACCCAATTCCCATACGCTACTCGCCACAACTACGGAAAACTGGACTGACTTGACTTGTCCATGCAGCTTTCACATCCAAAAAAACTCTCGGATTATATATGTATTTCAAATGAGCAGGAAAAAACTATGCAGCTTTTTTCTATCATCATAAATGTGTTGTAGAAAGGGCAGTAAATAAGTACATGATATCCCAGCCCAGACAATTTAGGATCAGAAGCAGATCAGCCAGGAGAAAATGGGAATAAAATTTTGGAGTCGTAATATTAAATTTCATGTAATTCTTCTTAGGCAGGGTACACAAAAACAAAAGGGAGAGAACAGACATGAACATGAAATGATGGGGAAAAGTACAGTAAAAAGCTGTTGTTCATGAGTGAACAGTGAAGCTGACTCTGTCCCACAAAAAAATAATAGCCCATGGACTGGTTGTTTTCTTTTTATTCTTTCATTCCATCTCAACTGGTATTGTTGCAAAAAAGAAAGAAGAAAATACTACTGCTGCTGCTGCTGCTGCTACTGATGTTCTATTGTGACACTGGTTCTAGCTTGGTCTAGCTAGTTGTGTGTGACTGAACTGTGTGAGCGACGAAGACGAACGGAGCGACCAACTTTCTTACAGTTGAAGTGGAGTACGTAAAAAAAGAGAAAGTGTAACGTTCTCATGTTCTTTTTGTATTGTGAGATATAGTAGCAGTGTGGTAGTACTAGTGTTGGTGTTGCTGTTTATATGTTTGTTATCATCACCAAATGGTTCTGTGGTTGAACCTTATATATTATGTGTTTATGCTTTAAACCCCCATATTCCCCGTGTTTTTTAATTCAACTTTTAGACCTGGTTACTGTGTAGCCTTTGTAGTGGTTGTTGTTGTTGTTTTTGTATTATATGTGCTTTCCCTACTCGCGATACAATCATAACTGGTTGGTTGGTGGATGATAAAATAAGTTGCAAGTGTGTCTCGTAAGTTTATTGTAGAAGAGAGAGAGAGAGAGAGAGAAAGAGAGGGAGAGAGTTTTTTCTTTGGACTGATTGTGAGTTGTTATTGCCGATGATGGTGATAACAGCGGCAGCAACACGAACAAGAGAAAAGTATTTTTCTCTTTCTACTACAGAAAGAAGAAGAGTAAGGTCGGGAGAAGAAGTAACAACAGGAGGATAATATTATGGCAACATTAAAAGGAAAAACGGTGGGCTCTACTGGCAAGAGAAAGAAAACGTAACTATTATGTAGCACAGGGGGACATACACAACAGAGAGACGAGGTGACACAGACACACACATAGATAAAAAAGTGTAATTTTACCCGCAACAAAAAAATATACCTAGTAAATACAAAAAAAACTGTTTGTTTTTGATCGTGATAGTGTTGGCTGTGATGGCATTTACATGGGAAAGTGGTGAAAGGAAAATCTGTTTTTGAACTAGTTTTTGCTTATAAAGAGTATATATTGTTGTATTATTACACTTGTTAATAGTGTGTGTGTGGTGATGTTGTTTTGTTGATGAAAACGGTTGGTGAAGTAAAATAAGTTTATTTTCTTTTGCTAGTATTTACGTGTGTGCTTCGTCGGCACGACGTCTTCAGTCAGTGGTCTTCTTCTTCTTTGTGTGTTCATTCAGGAAATTGTTATCGTTTTATGGTCGCTACTGTTATTACTACTACTACTACTACTACTACACTACTATATACTACTTATTGCATTTGTGTATGTGTTTGCTAGTCCTTCGTACCTACTTTTACCAGAAAACGGGGAAAAAGTTGCTTTCACTTTGCCGTGAAAATACTGTAATTTAGGTAATAATAATAATAACAATAATAGACTGCTGTACATATGTGTTCCTCTGTGTCTGTACCTTTACCTTCTTTGAATGAGGACAAAAATTGTGTGCTCTTTCCTTTTAGATTAATAGTATAAAAGAATTATTACAGGATAGAGATTTGTTTGTTCGTGTCTCGTGTGTGTGTGTGCGTAAGGCACAGTAATTTGTTGTAATCACTTGTAATTTGTTAGGCAAATATTTATTAAACCTCTTTTAATCTGCTGCTGGCTCAGTACAAAAAAATAATAGACATGCACACATGTGCAATTTTTCTCAATTCATGTTCTAAATTTTTATTCATTACTATATTGCAATACAAAAAGTACACAAGAAACAATCATTTTGTGTGTTTCCACTTCTTAATGAAAGGAAATATCATACTAATCAGTAATCAGCCCAACAAGAACAACAGAAAATATACCTACTTGTAACATGTATTTGAATTCAGATTATTTGTCACTTTTTTTGTAGCACTGAAATTTAATTGTTTTTTTTTTAAATTGGCGTTCCAAATCAATAAATTGGCGTAATTTACAAAAGCACAAATACGTGTTGAGAAATTGCATATTAGTTTTGGTAGATATCCCTTTAATTAAAAGTTACTAGTTTCCGTAATGGGTGGTGAAAACAAAAAACAAAAGTTACGAAGAATATTAATTTAGTTCAAACAAGTGTTACGCAGCTTATTTGGAAACGATACCAGCCGACTCATTATTATGTTTTTATTACCACGCCCAACATTATCTCGTCTTTTACCATTGTTGACGTTTTTTGTTACAAGTTCTTTTACAACAAAATTATTATACAATGCTCGTTTACTATTTTATAGATAAAAATGATTCGAAAAACTTCTCCGGGATTGGCCAATTCAAGACATTTGGATGCTAGTTGAGCGATAAAGCAATGAATTAAAATATACGAATTTGAGAAAAAGGAGCAGATGGAGTTTCTCCCATTTTAATAACCAATATACAGATTCGCGGAGTAATAATTTAGTAATAATAATGACGGTGTGTTCACAACTGTTAGATTTCACAAAAAGATTAGTAGACTGAAATAAATAAATAAACAAAATAATGTCAGCCGTGCTAAAGAAGGGTGCTCCTTCGAGGAGTTACCCGTCGAGGCAGCGAAAGCTTGGCCCCGCCCCATTTGCCTCTTTTGAAGACTTGAGTGATGAGCTGGATAGCCCTGGAGTTGGGGATGAAAGTATGTTAGTTATGATAATTAAAAATAAATTAAAGATAATTATTGGTAAAATCATTAATTATAAAGACATATATTTTATTTTCAATTATTTCAGACAAGGTTAACGTTATGCCTGAGATAAAGGAGGATCGATACAATGAGCGTACAGGTGGGGCATGTCAATCTCCAACACAAACAATGCCTGGTGGTGGCGCTCTTGGCGAGGAGGACACACCTGTAGCCGTCCGTGCCCACAAGAACGTAACAGCAACTTCCTCTACAAGCACAGTTACCTTTGCACCTTCTTACTCTGCTCCCACCTCCGGACCAACATCTGGTCTGCAAACGCCATCAACCCCAAGAATCGACATTTCATGTGCGAGTAGTAGCACCCCACCCAGTGACGAGAGTGCCTCCGAAAAGGAGCTTTTCCAGGGTGGTCTTGGACTAGCATTTCATGAGGAAGCTGTAGATGACCTCAGGTCCAGCACGGAGGAATTGGACTTGGGCGAGGAAGAAATAAGTTCAGAGGAAGAAAGAAGAAGGAAACGTCTTGAAGAACAGGAAATGCGCGAGCAGGACATTTACAGACGGTCTTCCCACCCTGCCAACATTTTTTCAAGAAAAGCATCTGTTCCAGCTGCTCCACCTCCTCCAGAGGAAGATAACTTTCAGAGAAAGCCTTCTGCACATAGTTTGTTTCTTGAGGGACTTCTCAATAGACCTTGTAGGCATGCATCATTTGGTCATGGGGACTATATGCGTCCTGGTGCTGTTTCATCACTATCAACACATTCAGCGGGTATGTATGTACTATCAACATTGAACATAAACTTGTGAAAACCACATTATCACGTATCCAATTTTAGAACCATGCCAAAAACCGCAAAAAAAAGTTGCTCACGCTAATAAAGTAACATGAATGCTGACTCATGAATGAATGTGTATAGTAGTATGTGGTTTATGTTCTTTTTGCTACATAAATATTTACGAGTCCCACATCCTTTACATCAAAACTTAAGAATTAACACAGACATCTCGTCGACTCACTTATTGTTAGTCACTTCGTAAAAACTGTTATTTTAAAAATTATGTTTACATTAATTCAGGATCTGGATATCGTTCACGTTCGCGCTCACCATCTCCTTTGAAACTCATGTTTGAGACAAGTTTTTGTGGAAGCAAGCCAATTCCGACAAAGAGCATGGAACAACACTCTCCACCCACAGAAGCCAATGGTGCTGGTAAACCTTCTGCTTCTACATCTTCAGCTACAAAACTAATTGGCATCCAATCATATTCTCAGCCGCAGTCAGCTTTAACGTCTGCAGCAGTCACACCAACGTCTTCAAATCGTTTTGATGATAGGGTGCCAAGGAGTCCGAAGAAGATGGTGGTCACACCTAGCTGGGAGCGGCACCAATCAGAATTGGAAGAAGTTTGTAGTCAAGTTGCTTCAGCAGCAGGACCAAAAGACATAGACTCCGTATCTAGATCAAAGACACCACTTAGTCCGCAGCCTAGTTCGTTAGGGTTTGATAGTCGACGTGAGTAATTTTTAATTTTTGTTTAAAATTACTTTTGTTACCTCAGCAGTGTACATATAAATGGTTAAGTAATCGTCTATTGTGTGTAACATTTGTAGGACCTTCAGCTGGTCGTCGTTCCGTCTCCCCGCACAAAATGCTGCTGGAAAGTAAGTTAATACTATATATACCTAGTTGTTTAGTTTGCGTTGGTTGGATGAAGTTGCTTGTTAGCTTGTTATGCACGTAAAATTAAATTAACTCGTTCGTTAAATTTCCAGCTTCGTTTTGTGGCAATAAACCCATACCAACTAAAAGTATGGAACAGGAATCACCCCCAAAAGATATTCAAGATTTGGGAGCACTCTTAGCAGAGTGCAGCAAGCTCGCCGCTGCCAGGGAAGTTAATCAGGTTAACGAACATTGTCATAAAACCGTAACCACTGCCCAAGTGCACCGTCACTCATCATCAGGAGACAGGAGTAGTGTAATTAGTAAGGATGAGGAACAGTTGCATAATATCCCTCCTCAACCAAAACCACCCCTTCAAAGAAAGAGCGATGCTGGTCAATACTTTCTTAGTGGAACAGAGTGGAACTCTGCCGCCTCATATCTTCCCGGTTCACCCGAGTCACCTAAATCTTCTGACTTATGGCAACCAATAAGTCCACGTATGGAGCTTCGATCACCTGCTTTCACAACTACACCATCGTCAACTTCCCCTCATCAGCCTCAACTACGTGAAGACGCTTGTTCAATATCATCCTCCTCATCGCCACAGGGACTAAAACCACAGGACGTATCACCAACCACGAGATTGCAGGAGAATAACGTTCAGAGTACGTCCCCCTCCACCAGTCACACTACCTCTTCATCTCTAACGACCAAGTACAATGAGAACAGTAGGTGCTCAAAAGAGATTGACCCCAGCTCCATTCCCAGCACCACCAAGAAAATGTTCAGCCAGCAAGGTGCTAGTGGTGGGGGTGGAAAGACTGTGGGTTTCCAGTCTGAAAAGAGTGAGAGTAGCCGGGATCACGATGACGATGATGGAGAAATCACAACTGAGATGCAAATCAGTGAAGATCCCACAGTGACAGTGGAGGATGTGCCAATGGAGTCCAAAGGATTCTTTTTCCAATCCGACTCTTTTGATGAGGAGGGTGACTTGCCGTGTAAGTTTTTAGTTTTTATTCATGATTTGGAAAATTAGTGTTTTAGTGTACAATATATTAGCGACTAGTAGTATATATAATATAATAGTTTGTTTTGCAGATGTGCCAACAACCCTTCCGCAAGAGAAATCTACAGGTGTGGCCATCATTCCTATCAGTGAGCGAAAAAAGATGGCCCTCATGTTGAACACAGTGCCCGTTCAAAGACCTAAAGTGAATCGGCCAGCTGCTCCAGCTTCCCTCAATGACTACATTGAATATTCAAAAAATACACTGCCAAAAACTGGAAGACCTGGAGGAGATGCTGGAGTAAGTTGTGGAATCGAGGATGGGGGAGATGCTCAAGTGGTTGCAAAAATGAAAATAAACTTGCCACGTGAAGACTCTCTAACAAATTTCAGTGGGAGCAAAAGTAAAGGCCAAAGAAAGAGTGTGTCCACAACCACTTGGACTGATTTTGCACATATGGGGCTCCTTAGTCCAAGGGAAATAAGGAGAAAAATGAAAGAGGAGAATGGTGCTGTAGATGACATTAGCTCATATCATAGGTAAACATGTGTATACAAAAAATCTATGTATTAAAAGATCGAAACGGGATTTTTATAATTCGATAACATTAATTTTACAGTGACTCTTCATCGACCAATGACATCCCTGGTGTGGTGGATGGCGCTGAGGAAGAGACGGAATCCCTTCTAAAGCTCCCCAAAGTTCCATTCGCCATGGACTTGGATGTTCATAGCAATAGAAGTAGTGTAATTTCTCAGGTAAATTATCTTAGTATTTTATTTATATACTGCTACATCTTGCTACATCTTACCTACATTAATGCTTGAGTTATTAATTTTTTAATTTTTTAAAATTCAGGATGAAGTTCAAAAGTCTCCTTCCGAGTGTTCCGCCTTGCTTGGTAGTCCGGATGAGCCAGACATAAGTTCCAAGAAATCTGCTGACAACCGCGACTAATAATTACACGATAGTTAATTTATAGTTAATAAAAAAAAGTATCGCCGTGTGTGCACATTACGACATCACAGACAAAAACAGATAAACAAAAAATTGTGAACTTTATTCGAAGAAAGTAGTTTTCAAAAAGTATACATATATAGGTAATATACATACCTACATTACACGTATTTATCATTATGATTATATAATATGGAAGTAATGTTGAGTCTCCAAGTTTTCTGCAAAAGAATTATATAACGTTTCAAAAAAAAAACTAAATGTCATTTTCTGCTACTACAGATCAAACAATACAACAAAATTGCATATATTTCCAAAAATAAAAGTTTCAAAAGCAAGAAAATATTTACTATTTGGACGGGAAAAATTATATATACATATACCTATATATAAAAAAAATAAGAAGACGAAAGACTATCTTTAAAAACAGAGTTGATTTTAAGTATTAAAAAAACAAATAGTATGAAGATAAACGTTTTTAGAAAAATAAAACAGAGTTCATTCAAACGCCGAATGTGTGACATAAAATTTAAAAAAAGAAGTAATAACATAGAAAATATATCTATAAATATATCTATTATTATTATGATACCACTTATTCATTAATACAAGAAAAAATTTGAAATATCAAAAATCAATCAAAAAGTACATTTGACATTATATATATTATACTATATAAAAAAACATTACATACATACCTACATGCATATATTAAATTATATATTGTCAAGAATAAATTGTCATTCAATACAAAAAAGGTTTACATAAAACAATCAGTCATACAAAAAACTGCTATATTTCAAAAAAAAAAATACAACACTTGTTTATACATTTTATTTATTTACTACTATAATTAATAATATTTACGTATATTGTTATTGAAAACATATTTAGATACTAAATATATTGACTATATATTATACATACAACATATGAACAACATTCCATATATAATAATAATAACACAAAAATGCCATAAAAAACTGTTCCATCATTAGTCAAAAGTCATTATATCATCATCATCATCAAAATATAAAAGATTATATACATTCTTAACATTTTACATGAAATCAAAAAAATATATTAGACAAAGTTTTAAAAACTAGTGTGTAAAACTTGTTTAGCAAAAGAAAAAAAGAGAAGAAGTTGAAGAAGAAAGAGAAAAAGGAAAAAAAGGCTTATTAAAAATACATACATAAATAATTGGTATAAATAAATAAATACAAAAGAGTTTTATTATTGCCAAGAGTTCCTAAGTTGGGTCCAAAGTACATTTACATTTCACTTGGGATTTTTTCGCTTGTTGCAGAGCTGCGTTCATAAAATTAAATATTTATATTCTTTTCCACGAAAATGGCTTGACTGTTGACTGTTGTTTTGTTGAAAAGCATTTCTTCCTTTCATCCTTTGCTCGATGAAAAAGAACAAAAGTGACCTGAATCACAAGGCTATAGGGCATCTCATCTCTCTTTGTGTTATTAATTTTCAGTTTCATAATATCCTCTCTAAAAGCTTGATTTGAATACATACAAAATATAGAATAAGGAGACTATATATTCAATGTTTCTGCGTATATAATAATAATAATAATAAAAAACTATATTATGAATAATACATTCATATAAACAAACAGGAGTGAGAAGAAGAAGAAGTTAAACACTTTTCGTTGCGAAATTATGTTTGACTATACAACAGCCATAGAAAATCCCGTTTTTCTCTCATAGACAAGTACCTATCTATACTTGTGTACACGCTTTCGTGATCGAACCACCCAGAAAGAAAGTGGATCTGAATTCCTTGGTGAGTGAGTGACTTGTTTGTATAATATGCTATGATGACATTTTCTGAGAAAAAATAAAGATTTCATCATCATCTTCATATGATAGCCAGAAGCAGGAAAGTATAAGGGAAGGAAACGACGGGCTAGTGAGGGAGTGAGAAGTTGAGAAGAAGGAAAAGTCTTTTTAAGTATCGTATTATTCGTCTTACCATCACATCATCAACATAAGAAGGCATGCTACTCAAGAAAGCTATTATTCCATTGTTTGTATTATTCATTTCTTCCTACATATAAAGGGACATAAATAAGTGGACATATAGTATATCATATGAAACATATATAATACGCATATTAATATTATATACATTATTATCCAGACTAAATACTACTATTATAAACAAGCTGGAATGAAAATCATTACACAGCAGCTATATATTAAGCTACTTATTATTACATACTTATTATTATATGTACTATGTTGAAACACAATACATAGTATGTACGTATTTATGTATTTATAACACTATTGATTTTCTCCTGGAGCAAAAAAAAACGGAGACTTAAAACAAGTAAGTCAAATTGCAGTAAAAGCCTTATTTTTTCCCTGTACTTGCTCGCTTCTTCTTCTCTCTTTCTCTCATCACAGGCTGGTATTTTTTTACTTTTCCCATACAAAATCATGCTTTGTAGATATTATCCCGGTGAACAAAAAATATATTTATATCCTTCCTGTAATATCCTCTATAATATGTCCTTTTACTAACCACATTGAAGGCAAATACGAGAAAGTAAAATCTTTGCTAGGGTGAGTGAGTATATCATGGGATGTCAAATGGCCTGTTTTTGTATGTCTCTATGTATTTTAGGTATTAAATTGGAGCCGAGAGCTTTCATGTCTCCTTTTTTACCTACAACAGTGCAGCAAAGCAAGTTGGTATGTAATACAGCCTTGTATGATGGTGGTATAGTGATGTAGGTAATGGCAGACTGCCTGCCTTGCTTTTACTTGCTTCATCAGAGAAATACTACACATGAATACTTGTAATGTAAAAATAAAGAAAGTGTTGGCAATGGCAGGAGGAAGGTGACTCATACTCTTTCTCATTCTCAGCTCTCTTCTATACTCTCCCTTCTATAGCTTTTTAAACGTGACAAAGCACAGAGCACATAGACTACCGTAAACACGTATCTATCCATGTGTGTGTAGTGTGTTTGGTGGGCGCACGGCTCGTTTTGTTCAACATGCTCTTGGGTTAGATCTTAGATGGAAAGGGTTTCTTTTCGTTTTTACTGTCATGAACTGAAATCGGGACGGAATATACATGCCCCTGTGTCACTTTATGATATGATATGTAAAATAACCATATTCAACCAACTTTTAGAGAGAAAAATGTTTCTTTCTCTTATTCTGCTTGTTTTATTCCATTATACAGAGAATCCTCTCTTGACTACTATTCTGCATCTCTTCAACTCTTTCTTGCCATCATCCCACTACAACTCATTTTCTTTTTGTATGAGGAAAAATAAGTGAAAACAAACAAGCAAACCACAAAGCAAGAGAAATTTCTCCAAAAGAGAATGGATGGTTTTATTTGGAAGAG
This sequence comes from Zhuqinia jingwanae, assembly GCA_027744095.1. Taxonomy (NCBI): domain Eukaryota; kingdom Metazoa; phylum Arthropoda; class Collembola; order Entomobryomorpha; family Paronellidae; genus Zhuqinia; species Zhuqinia jingwanae. The sequence goes on from JAHZNC010006178.1 coordinate 19,656, forward strand.
ATACCAGGCAGTCCCTCTCCCTTTCTCTCTTTGAATGCCCTGTGTGTGTGATTTTACAATGCATTTTCTCCTAAAGGGATAGAACGGAAAAACCAAAAATTTTCGTGCCACTATAGTATTTATAGTGTACCTACTACGAATTTTAGTGAATGTAGCATTATAACACATATATATGTTTAACGTGCCTTCTTGTTTGTGTTGTGTGTATGTGTGTGTTGTTCCTCCCTCACTCCCTACCTTTTTCTATAGATTCCATTCCATTTCTTTTTCCATTATGTAAGTAGTTATCTTGAAAGTCTTGCCTTTAGCTACTACGTAAATACATACTATATTAGGTGGGTTTGGTGAATGGGGAAAAATTCTCATTCTCAAGTAGTGTGAGAGTGAGAGAGCAGGAATATATAGGGTCTGTTCCATTGTGTGTGTGTGTGTGTCATATTGAGGGAAAGAGCTTATTTTCTAGGATTTTTGCGAATAGTTCCGGATGCTACTACGTACACGTTCACACCTAGCAGATCACACGGTAAATATGTCCTATACAAAATAGAAAGAAGTGACCGTATGTTATATAATATACACTAATGCAATAAAATACAATAATTCCAAAAGGTAGATAATAACAGTAGCAATAATCATATATGAACACAAAGTGAGAGAAAAAATACTACCAGTAAAAACCAAAAGCAATATACGATAAAACTATATTAGACCTAAACGCAAACGTAAAAGTACTGCTAGTCTGTGAAGGGAAGAGGCTCCAATAGCTCAAGTTTTTACTCAAACTAGACTCATTTAAACTGTCTCTCCCTAACACATCGCTCTTATCTACTATCACACTGTTCTGTTGTCGTTTTCACTGATTGCTGTGCGTGAAAATTATACAAAGTGAATTTTAAACTACGAAAACTACTTAGTACTACTTCTACCTTGTTTTGTGGAAACTGAACCAAGAAACATCGAAGAAGATACCACCAGAGCAGAACAAAAAACAAGGGTACGCACTACGTACATATAAACTTACATGATGATATTTTATGATAATGTAGGGCATCACGAAAAAAAATGAGTCCTTCAGCGTCATCATCACCAACTCAACTTTCACGGCTCAGTCAGCCCCATCATTCACAGTAACGTGTGAAGTGAACCGTGCCGTGTGGTGATCATCCATCGCACACAATCACAATCAGACGAAAAGCATACACATACACACAGAGTGGCTATTTTTACTACTACTACTACTCTTGGTTTTCAATGAATAACTTGGCTTTCTTTCTTTTTTTCTTTTTTAGTGAGATCACAGACAATCTCATTAAAAATTCCCACAGGAGTGGTATAGTTTCGACGTAAGTGCAACAAAAAACATACAACAAAGTTGTAGTAACACACAAGGAAAGTGTATGTATGCCTGTATTACATATATGTGTGTCATATAAAAATATTATGTATTACACATCATATACCAACAACACCCACCACCACCAATACTACTTACTACAACAACTTTTACTCAAATAGAAAGTTACTTAAAATGGAATCCAAATTCTATTAAACGAATTCGCTTTTTTCTCTGAGTTTGAATAGAAGGGAAAAGGGTTGATATATTTCAATAATAAATTTTATGGCTGAGTGAAAGGGCTAACTAACTTTTAGTAGCAAATAGCTTGGAATACATATAATACCTACATACTTATAGGTAGGCCACCACTGCCAAAACCAAACTTTCTCATTATATGATGGTATATACACACGAAAAGTAATGATGGCAATTTGTTGGCCTCTATACTTGTGCACTTAGTGTCCATTTCGTCAAAACATTGTAGTCGTCGTTGTAAAGAAAGTATAGTTTTTGGATTGGGAGAAAGTTTTGGGAAAGAAAGTTTCAGGGTTGTGGTGCGAAGCGTCCATAAAAATGGAAGGAAGGAAGATGAATGAGTGCATAGTTTTGCTCGTGGTTAACATTCCAATTAATTAACTTATAATTAAGATCGATAATTATATTTTTGGTGCTGTGGCGAAGGGCTAGCATGTTGAAATAATTTGGACAATCAGGGGTCTGTAAGGAAAAGGCAACGAGGTGAAGCTTTACTACATTATGAAGGTAGCAGGAAGAAAGTTTTGGGAAAGAAAGTTTCAGGGTTGTGGTGCGAAGCGTCCATAAAAATGGAAGGAAGGAAGATGAATGAGTGCATAGTTTTGTTCGTGGTTAACATTCCAGTTAATTAACTTATAATTAAGATTGATAATTATATTTTTGGTGCTGTGGCAAAGGGCATGTTGAAATAATTTGGACAATCAGGGGTCTGTAAGGAAAAGGCAACGAGGTGAAGCTTTACTACATTATGAAGGTAGCAGACTTCATGAAATTAGGAATCTGGCAGAGGAAATAATTATAGGCGAGTCAGGGAAAGTGCGTAGACAATACAATACCTACTTACGTACGTAGCTCATTAAAAATGGTATTAAATTAAATTATCAAATGCTTAATACAGTGATACTCTTCCGTTAAGATAATTAAACATAGGGGAAATATATTTTGAAATTTAAATCGCTAGAATAGCTAATAAAATTAAAAGTAAGTAGTAAGTGCTAAGTTTTACATAATGTTTTTATTGTAAAAAAGTAATAAAGGTGTAAAGCAATGAATACATATTGTAAAGAATGGCGTGATTATTGCATTGAAAAACAATTGGTAGTAAAAAGAACAGTTCGGCTCGACAATGTTTATGAAGTTGATTTCATTGATACCGTTAAAGTTTTAATGACCGTGGAAAATTGTTTGCAATAGCCCCAACTATACACGAACTAATTTATTCGATCTTTACTTTTAAAAAAATAATGTAGAATACAAGTTGCTCTAAATAGTTTTTTTTAAACGCTGAGTGAATAGTGATAGCCAGGTAACCTGCTTGTGAGCAAAGCTATATACTATTTTCAAAAAAAAAATTCTGTGGAATTATTTTGAAAAAATAGGAATTGAATATTTTGAAAAGCGCGTATAAAAATGGCGAATCCCTTCCTTTTCGACGCTGACTATGGTGGTGGAGTTGAAACAACGTCGATGGCACCTGCCCCTGCTGCCGTTAACCCATTCCTTAGTGACTTTGGTGGAGATATGGGGTCAACGATGCCTGATTTTGGTGCAGTTGCGACAACAATGGCGGCGCCAGTAGAAGTCAATCCGTTTTTGAGTAATTACCAAGCTGCACCAGAAGCTACGTATACGACGATGACGCATGACACATTGGTAATGACGAGTGCTGCTGCTGCTGCGAATTCAAATCCATTCGCCAGTTTTGCGGACGCTTCGATGGACATGGCACCACCTCCACTGGTCAGTGCACAATCAACTGGAGCTGCAGTGTTTGGAACTGGATTTGATCATGGGGCCGCCTTGTTTGGTGGGGTTGATGCGACTCCTCCAGTGCCGGTTGATACGCTTTTTGACATGAATGAGGAACCATCTAGACCTCCACCTGCTAGTGTACCATCGTCAACGCAAGATTTGCTGGATACGGTGACAGGAGCTTTGGAAGCTACTTCGGATAGTTTACTGGATCGTTTGAGAGCTACACAACCTAGTCCGGTACCACAAGTCATGCAGCCAAGCCCATCGCCCAGATCGCCATCACCAGATTTGCTCCTTGGGGAGGACCCTCCCCCACCTCCACCCCCATCAGCGAACCCACTAGCGCCGTCTCCGGGGTTTAACCAATTGGATTCCATTATGGACTTGTTTGACACGCCGAAATCCAGTGGACCGAAAACATCGCTAGAAATATTAGGACTGTATAATTCAACAACAACAACAACGACAACTGCCGTTGCTCCATCAAAACCGGAACCATTGTTGGATTTGTTAGATTCTATCCCATCTTCAGTAGCCACAATATCTCCGGAACTACCACCACCACCACAACCTACGGAGCAGTTCATAGCACCCACAAAAGTAGTAGAACAATCAGCACCACAAAAGCAAGACAAGGAAACATTTCCACCAGCACCAGTTCCTGTTGTGGAAAAAATGACTGCGCCCCCACCACAACCAAAACCTGTAATGGAAGAGATGCCAGCGGCTCCGGAACCTTCAAAACCGCAACCAATGAGACCACCTCCGCCACCTCCTGCACCAAAGGCTGCTGCCCCTGAACGACCTAAACCACCACCCCCCGTCCAGCCGCCAGTAGTAGCAGCTCCGGTGCCGCCGCCAGTAACAGCAGCTCCGGTGCCGCCAGTAACAGTTGCTCCGGTGCCGCCAGTAACAGTTGCTCCGGTGCCGCCAGTAACAGCAGCTCCGGTGCCGCAAGTAGCAGTAGCACCGGTGCTGCCAGCAGCGCCTACTCCATCACCAACACCACCAGAACCAGAATTGAAAGTCGTAGAGCAGCCTCCAGTCGTGCCAATGGCGCAACCAGAACAGAGATCACCCCTGCCTAGTCGACCTCCACCACCAGTGCCACCGGCTCCCAGGGTTTCTCCTTCTCCCCAGCCTCATCAAATGGCAGAGCCACTGCATCAAATTAAATCACCATCACCTCCTGCTTCAAAAACAACGACACCTTCTCCGACAAGGGCACCCCCAGCAGTACCCCCACAACCAATAGCAGCTGCACCTCCAGTACCAGTAGCACCACCTCCTGTGCCAGCAGCCGCAGCTCCATCAATTTTCGAACAATCAGCTTCAACAGTTACCAGTAACAGTATTACAAATTCCACTGCTGCTGCACTATTTGGTTCAAGTAGTACATCTGGCCCTTTTGGTGGCGTAGCGTTTTCTACTACTGGTGGGAGGGATGCTTTCTCTAGTGTTAATTCCCCTTCAATTTTTGCAACGAAACAAGCACCTGCTTTTGCATCTGCAACTGGTAAAATGGGAGATTCTTTTGATGCATTTGAAGCAAAATTCAGTCAAGCTGTGACCACGTCGTCCGCTGGAAGTGCTTTTGGCGATGCCTTTGAAGGAGGTGGTGCTGCAATAGACTTGGGAATGGGTGGCGGTGATGGTAGGTCACGACAAATCCATAATTTGTCATGTTTTATAATGAATTGAATGTAGGTTAATGCATTTTGAGGAAACTGATAAACTTAATTATTTACAGCGTGGGGAGATGGTGGGGGATTCGGAGCAGTGGACTCCAGTTCTGGGTTTGGTGTTGACGGATTCGACAGTTTCCTTTCTCTCACAGAGCCACCTCCAGTTCCTCAAAGTACACCTGCGAAACGGTCGCAGGCTGGAGATGATGATTTTGATGAAGAGGAAAAAGATTTGTCAATCGTTATCAAGTAAGATTCGTTCTTACAAAATAAAAATTTTCATAAAACGCTTCAAATGAATTTATTTGGAATAAAAATATTTCTTCAAACAATTTGTACTTGTCGCAGACCCAAAGTGGACAAGGACTTCACTCTTCAACTTGCTCCGGCATTGGCACCCCCACCAAAAAGTCCAGCAATGTCAACGGGTTCTGCATTTAGTGATGAAAACACTGCTTACGTACCGTTCCTTTCATCTGCAAAGGACTCAAGTAAATCGGGATCAAGAGATATTCCTGGTGCGTCGACGTTGCATAAATCAGACTCTCAAGACAGTCCGCAGACGCCATTATTTGAAGAGGACCAGTCCAAACCATTGGAAGACTTTCCACGTATTACCTACGTTGGAGAAGGATGGGAAATGTATGTGAGGCTGCCAAACAAGAAGAAAATCACTGGTCAGCGATTTTGGAAAAAGGTTTTCGTCAAGGTTGGCTCCCAAAATGATGTTCCTGTCGTTCAAATTTACAACAACAAAGGGGATAAGGATGCTTTCCAAGAGATTCCTTTGCAGCCGTGTTATTCCGTTTCAGAAATAAGTATATGCTCTAAATTTGTCTTGCATTTTACATGACAAAGTTTACATTACTAGTTTAAATAATAGTAATAAGATGAATTAATTTACGATTTAATTTTTAAAATTGCATAGGTGCTCAGCAATTCGATCAATATGGAAAAGTATTCACTCTCAAACTACAGTATATATTTTACAAAGAACGACCTGGTGTTCGTCCAGGTCAAATAAGTAAGGCCAGCCGTATTTCTGACAAACTGACTCAGTTTGCAGCGTATGCTATACAGGGTGACTACGCTGGAGTAAAAGAGTTTGGAAGTGATCTGAAAAAATTGGGTGCTCCAATTGAACATTCCCCACAGGCAAACAAAATATTTTTTGATTTAATTAATAATACTATGTATATTCAAGTGAAATGCAATAAGTATTATCAATTTACAAATTGCACTGTAGATTTCGCAACTGGTTAAAATTGGCGTACCAGCGTACGAAGACATCCGACAGTTTAGCATTTGGATTGAGGAAAACCTGTTCCGAATGTCAGTTCACCGGGATCGAGCAATTAACTACAAAACCGAAGAGATTCAAGTGACCATTGTGGATGAGTACTACGTGGAACAGGACATTTACGGGGTGGTGACTCGTCAAATTGCTCGTGTTCGTTTATTCTTCCTATCCTTTTTGAATGGAGCTGCAGAAGTGGAAATGGGTGTGAATGATCTGAGAAGACAAGGGAAAGAGATTGTGGGGCGTCATGATATTATTCCAGTTCCTACGGAAGAGTGGATTCGTATGGAAGCCATTGAATTTAGCAATTGTGTTCAACTAGATGAATTTGACAACACTCAAACCATCAAGTAAACTTACTTTAAATTTGTATGTAGCATATATAGCGCGTGAATTTTATTCAAATTTTTTTCCTGTGTTCGACATGTATTTTTTTTTACAGATTTAAGCCTCCAGACGCATGTTACATTGAACTAATGAGATTCCGTGTCCGACCACCTCTGCACCGGGAGCTTCCACTTCAGGTCAAGACGGTGTTTACTATTGTGGGCCAACGAGTAGAAATTCGAAGTGATATCCTGGTGCCAGGTTTCACAAGTCGGAAGTTGGGGCAGATACCCTGTGAAGATGTTATGGTACGATTTCCAATTCCAGAAGAGTGGATTTACATGTTCCGTGTAGAAAAACATTTCCGTTATGGATCAGTCAAGTCAGCTCATAGAAGGTATGTTTTTGATGCTCAAAAGTTGCCCACATAAATGCGGATTACACTAATACATAAGAGCGTGAGTTTATATATATTTTGTATTTGGTTGGTTGAATGTTGTTTTTGTTTGCAGAAGCGGAAAGGTAAAAGGAATCGAAAGATTTTTGGGCGCAGTGGAAGCTGTGGAGCAAAGTTTAATGGAAACTACATCTGGTCAAGCCAAATATGAACATCATCACAAAGCAATCGTGTGGAGAATTCCCAGACTTCCTAAAGAAGGCCAAGGTATGTGTAACATAATTTAACATCCACTTGTCTTGGGTTACTTCACCGCTGTTTCAATAAACTGTAGATGTGAAATACAATCGGTCTTTATCGTTATATTTTATCAGGCGCTTATACAACGCACTCCTTCTTCTGCCACATAACTCTACAATCTCACGAGCATATTCCCGAAACCCTTACCAAGCACTGTTACGTTGAATTCACAATGCCGCACACGACAATCTCTCACACCGTTTGTCGCTCGATATCAGTTCCATCCTGTGATGATCCACCAGAAAAATGTTGTCGCTATCTTTCCCGTCATGAATACATTGTTGAAATTGAGCACACCCAGGGTAAGAAAGGAATTTGTCAACACCATTAATTAGTTTTCAATGATATGAAATCCCACGCGTACTCAATGACTTAATCAATTGCACATTATTCTTGTAGGCGTCACACCTGCAACATACACTGCCGCGGCCGCCGTGAAGAAAGAGGAACCTCCCCCGCTGCCCGAAGAGGAGATACCAATGCCTGGCAAAGCTGAATCGGACTCTGACTTTTCTGATGACTAGAGAAAATAGAGGAACGATATATATATATATATATATATATTTATTATTAGTAGATTATATATGTATTGTTATATGTATATATATATAACACTAGCACTCTAGGGAATCTCACACTTATTATACGAGGCATCCAACAATTTACTATATAAAAAATGTTCATCAGAGAAATAATTGTCTTTATTTTTCCCTACGCTAACTAACATGAATGATTACATAATATACAATATATATTATCAAAATTGTATTTTTCAAATGCATAAAATAATCAGTTTTGTTGGCGAAAGAGAAAGAAATAATAGTATTATTTGTTAAAATATGGTGGCAGTACACTTTATAGCTTTTATGAAAAAGTACTCTTGTAAAACTATTCTTCTTGTAGCAAAGTTTTCAATGTGTGGTATGACAGATACGACGTTTGGCGTCCAGTCACGGTGGACATAAAAAACGCAGACACGTGTGTAGCCTAAATGCTGAAGCTGTAATAATAATATATGTGTAGTCGTAAAATGATGAACAATTAAATTCATAGGGTTATTGTATGGCCAAGTAAAGCTGGAATGCAAAAAAAAAGAAGTAATTTGTAATGGTAACGGTGTACGACTTGTCTAGAAGAAAAAAGCTTATATCCATAAAGTACTAACATCATAAATATTGTAGATAAAAGTATGGTATATATTTTAAGGAGAAAATATATTAAGAATATTGAATCCAGAAAACATGAAAATGTTCAGATTATCTCACTGAAAAATGAAAATCTCACTTGCACTTATTTTGAAAAATACTTAGTTTATAACTGATTACTACTCATAATGTAGAACAAAACTGTGAAATAATGCGTACTTAATGTAAGTATCGTAAGTAAGTGTTCAAATGTGCAAAGCAAAAAAAATAACTATCAAGCAAATAATTTTTAATGCGAATCTATACAACCAGGAAATCTCAATTCTGAAGAAATCTGTGGATCATCGTTGATCCTTGAAAAAAGATCAAAAGTGAATGTGAATGATGTACAATCAAATGATATTACTGGATAATAAGTTCACTAAAATCCTTTGCTATATTAATTATTGTTTCAAGATTTCTTTTTTTAAACTGATTTGTGTGCATGTAAAAGTTTGCATAAAAGCAAACTTTAAATAACGATTCCTGTTTCATTCCCGCCGTATTTCTGAGATTTTAATTACGGTTGAAATAGTAAAAAATGAAAATAGATGTGCACAAAAATTATAGAAACATAAAATACCTATTGATTTTTTAAACAATGTGTATTTCAGTATTTTGGCTTTCTGGTAATGTTACAGATATTACATTTTAAAACAGAGAAACATGAAATAAGACTTTTACCGTTGAAAAGTTATAAAACATAATGTATATTGAGCAATCAAAGGAAAAAAGATTAAATACGAATGGTGAAACTACATTTATTTATTTAAAAAGCAAACATACATAGTTAACAAAGTGCAAATATAATATATTCAAGCTGTGTATTGTTGCCTGCCTTCAACAGGTCAAGACTACTACCTCGTTAAAGGAGCAACAATAATAATATCTTTAAAAAAAATCCAACGAGTAAACGGAAATGCATTTCTGGGAGAAGAAGAAAAAAGTAGTGAACCAATAGTTCAGTTAAAGATAATAAATAAATAGTAATAACCCTAACGTGGCATAATATAATGGAAAAAAATAGCAGCCATTATAACCATTATTATATTGCTACATAAATTATATTTAACAAACAAAACAAAAAATTATAAAATATCATTAGCCGTGTAAGTTCATTAAACTGATATAAAAATTATTTAAAAATGTAATTGATATACCTAAATATGAGGTGTATATATTAACCTGTATATAAACAACTGACAATTAATGAAACTATATACAAGAAAAAAATATATACCTAGTAACACTAGTTTTGAAGGAAAGACAGAAAAAATATAAAAAACAAAAATATTATATACCACATATTACCAAAATAATAAAATAAAAATGTATAATGTGACACAAGATGTGTAATGTCATGTAAGTGAAAAAAAGAAAAAGAAAATTGCGGTATCAATAAAAATAAGACTAATGTGACAAATTACACACAAAAAAAATCAAGTAATAGTTCATTGGAACCAAAATGCATTACTTTTCTTCAGGAAGTGTACAGTTGTACATGCGTTGAAGTTTCTCAATGTCTGTATTTTGTAGCTCCAGCCCACCAATTGTTTCCGAACCATTTCCATTCTGAAATAACATCATTTGCATAATAATATATAATAACACAAAAACTTAATTTCAAAGCCTTGCCTTGAGGTTATCATACCTTGGCTTTAATTGTGGGCTGTCCATTTTTGCTAAATGCCATATTATTGTAATGCATTATACTTTGAATGTTGTATGGTACACCAAATGACGTCACGACATCCGGTGAATATTTTTGAAATGCGTCGTGATGGCCTAGTGGGAATTTACAAGAGATAAAATGACGGAACACATTTTGTATTATGGGATATACTTACATTTATGGCATAACATTTTACCGGGCTCCACATTTTCCCATAGAATATCAATGTAATCATCCCGATCAGGTCGACCATGTTCATGGTGGAAACCCAAGGCGTGTATTAGCTCATGAGTGATGGTACCCTTGTGCATGCAACCCGGGCTTTGCAAGTTCATATTCTGTTCATATAAAGGTCAAAATTATTTAAAATTCTAGTCAACTATCAAACAACGTGCTACATTGGTGGAAGGGAAGATTATAACAGAGCTCTTTTCATACCTGTCTCCCTCCTTGTCTTCCAACGTGTGAACTACATCCATTGCTGTTCCCTTTTATTACATACACATAGTCTCCGGTGGGAGTAGAATTGTTGGGCCAAATCCCAAAGGAAATACAAGGTATAAGTTTACTCAACGTCCACATGGCATCGTTGATGTTGGATCGTTCCTGGAAGTCTGATTAGGCAACAAATATTTTGTCAAAATTAATTGAAGATTTGGAGAAACAAGAAAGGAAATTTTTTCCTGCAATATTGTGCATTGTTTGGAGAGTGCACGTTCCATTTTTATGGCATACCATAAGCACCATCCAGATACAAATTGAAAGAGGTCCACCGGTACTTTGTATCGATCATTCCGTTTCTGGTATTTCTATTATGGGATGATGGTGTCTGTATCCCAGAGCATGTAATAGAACTGACATTCGAGAAATATTGAACTCCTAAATATTATAACAACCAGTTGTTTACAATTATTTTGATACACATTTTGTAAGATATATAATAAAAGTAATAAGAATGTGAGTGCTTCAATCAGATGCAATTTAAAAAGAAAATACCATACCTTGATAATTCGGTTGATGCGGTGGTAGAGGACGGGCTATATCTTGTATACATGCTACTTTTCTATTGCATGAAAACTCAAACACAATAAATATAATCGTTAGTTTAAATTTTTCGAACATTTTGAAACTTTTGATTAGCTCACTTATAAAAGTGGAAAATATTTCTACGTATGCATGCAAAAGAAATTTTGTGCGTGGTTTTTATATAAGCGCGTAATTTCGTGGAAAGTTCTAAATATTTTATAGATGATAGTGCATGAAACCAAAATTCAATATATCCAATTTTAGTTTGTTTCCGCATTGTTATAAATGATTTATCTGCTTTCGGATACTTTTTCCTCTTATCAAAGATTTTATTCCGGCATGAGAGATGAATATGGCACGCACGTACGCACACATTAACCACGCACCTGTCACCTCAAAATATGCACATCCTAATCATTGTGGTTGCTAATCTAGGTTCCATAATATTTGTTTAAGTGATGTATTAATGCAATATACACATCCGCACAAATTGAAAGTAATAGATTCATGAACTTATTGAAGGGAAAACACATTGTGCCACAGAAACGGTTTATTTATTTGATTTACTGGGATTAATCGAGTATTATTATTATTGCCAAAATCAACAGTTGTACATAATTTTCAGCTTTTGAATATCGGTCGACTGGAGCTCATTAACTGATCCAATCGGTTCCCCACTCTACAAAGGTTGTAAATAAAAAAGATGCGATATATGAGCTGATGGAAGGTGAGAGTAAAAGTGGAAATACAATACATTACGCAGTTTTACCTTCGAGACCATTGTTGGTTGACCGTTTGAACTAAATGCCCCGCTGTCGTAGTGCATGATGGAACGGTAATTATATGGAACATTGAACGTTGTTACTTCACTTGCTGGGAACTTATCAAAGGCATATTCCATTCCTGAATAAATTAATCACATAAATTTACTGCTTTGTCGCGAAATCATTCAATCATGAAGCGAAAATTATTGTTTGTACCTGGAATAACATTTTGCCAAAGGATGTTGACATAATCGTCACGGTCAGGACGTCCATGTTCATGGTGAAATCCAAGAGCGTGAATCATTTCATGCATTATAGTTCCAACAGACATGCACCCTGGGCTTTGTAGATTCATGTCCTAGAAAATAGTAGTAACCAGAGTCTGTTATTCATACACTCATGTTTTCTCGAAATGTAATCCCATTTATGTCATCAAAGTTTACCTGTCTTCCACCTAGTCTGCCCACATAGGAATTACATCCGTTGTTGGTTCCCTTAATGATTCGCACAAAATCACCACCGGGATTTGATTCCGGTGGCCAAATACCAAAAGCGACACAGGGGATAATTTGCATGAGATTGTACATAGCGTCATTAATAGCTTGCCTCTCTTGGCCATCTGGGAAAGTCAGGTGAAATAAGTCAGAAAACTTTTAAAAAACTGTAATAATCTTCCTCTATTAAGAAAATATGTATAGTGTTTTCCCTTACTATATGCCATATCAGGATGTACATTAAAACTCGTCCATCTGTACCTAGGATCAATCATTCCGTTCTTAACCCTCCTAACATTATCATGAGTGGTGCAATATGGAGTAGTGACATTATTAAATGCACTACTCGCTGTGTAAAATAATAATAAAGCTTTATTAAAACTTTTTATATTTAACCTGAATGGATTTATAAATAGCTTACAACAATATTAAATTAAATTTAACAATATGCAGACAAATGGGTAAACTTACCTGATTTAGGAGGAGTAGGGGCACGTGGCTTGTCCAGAGGCACTCCATATGCACTCACTGTTAAGATCGTGCCAACCAAAAACACTGCCCCATTCATTTTGAGTCTTATAATTTTTAAAAAGTTACTTTAGCTTTTATTTCATAGTATGAACTCGCTGTGTAAAATAATAATAAAGCTTTATTAAAACTTTTTATATTTAACCTGAATGGATTTATAAATAGCTTACAACAATATTAAATTAAATTAAATTTAACAATATATAACAATATGCAGACAAATGGGTAAACTTACCTGATTTAGGAGGAGTAGGGGCACGTGGCTTGTCCAGAGGCTCTCCATATGCACTCACTGTTAAGATCGTGCCAACCAAAAACACTGCCCCATTCATTTTGAGTCTTATAATTTTTAAAAAGTTACTTTAGCTTTTATTTCATAGTATGTAGAACTGACTAAACAAGTCGATGTAACACAATTAACCGAATTCACTCAACCGGGCAGCTTGCTAGCTTGTATTTATATTAAATTTCCCAATGATACGGAGAAATTTATATGTAATACTAAATTATATAAAGCTATATATAATCAATTAATTTGCTAAAATTAGAATTAGGTTGTTTCGCATATTTTACGATATAAACATATATATATAAAGTTATGATGGAATTAAACTTTAAAAAAATTAAAACATGCAACATGATGAGTTGAGTGATAAAGCAACAAAGCACATTTATCAGTGCTGTCAAATAGATTAACAAAAAAATGGTAAAAACGTTTGTCCATTCGCAAGTATGTTTGTACATGTGTATGTACGTATAGTTTCATGACAGAATTGAGTTAGCGGGTGGATAAAATGCAGATGTCATTTAATAATGTGACAGTTTGACCAAGTGGTGCATAGGTATATATAAGATTTATGAACGTACGAAAGTCACTTTATTTGTTTATAACATTAAAATTGCAACAAAGCAAGCAATAACAAGTTTGTATAATTCACCTAATTTATATATGTATATAGATAATCTGCTTAATTAAATATATTTCTTTGTGAAAACCCTTTTGTTCGGCAACATGCATTATCATTATCATTTTATCATGTAGACTACGCTACTCTGGACAAACATCAGCATTAAGTTGTCGTCTGGCTTGCGATCGTGTCGTAACTCCCACCACCATGGTGCTTTTTAAATGGTAATCATCATCGCTCATGTCATTATTGCTAGACTCATCATCATGTAAATCCAAAGAACGTCGATGCTTACTACTACTATTAATTTGGCTATTTTGATTTTCAAAAAGTATAGTCGATATATCAGGGTAGGGCTTATTCGCTTCTACTTGAACATGAACATTTTCCACCTCAACACAATGACTCCCGTTTTCATTATATTTACTAGGCCCAGAAGACCGTAAAGTTTCCTCTAGTGGAAGATATTCCTGTCTCGTTAAACATAATTCGTCACAGTCGGGTTCAGGTTTAATGTTTTCCTCATTTTCCATTTGTTCCATGCCATCCTGATCATTCGGAGTGATTGAATTAGGTATGTGCATTTCCGGTGGCAGTGAATGTCTACATTCCGCTGGAAACAAAATGTTGGTTTCTCGTCGTCTCCTTTTCTCCCGGTTTTCATGTTCTGGAATTCCACCATACAGTTTTATTAGATCATCGAATAAAATTTGCAAATTCATGTGATATGCATTTTATTCATGATACTTCATACCTTTTACTACGATGCTCATCTGAAATCTTTTCAATAGCGCAGTCACTCTTTTCCCCTCTGGATTCTCTCCTCTTCCTCGGGACAATGATCCTTTGGATTTCCTCTTAAATTCTTTGTTAAACTCTTCCCGTTTAATAGCTCCTCGTTTATCACAGGTACTGGCCACTCTTTTGTGAATCCTTTCCACTGTATTATTTATCCTTGTTTGGATGTACTGAAATTCATCTTGCAGAAAGCAAAGACGGGCTGACAACTCATGACATTTTTCACACAAAGGTGGATACAGCACTTCAGGTTCAGAACCGTCACCAAATGCATAGCAGTCGGGAAGATCCACTCCCAAGTAACGACACAAATCTGTGAAAGGAGCCAAACGTTCCTGCAACGGTAAACTGTGCACGTTTTGATATCTGGTTCTCAGTGGAGTGGACAGAGGACTGGGAGGAATAGGAGTACATGTCGGGGACTGATAGCCTAGATCACTGTCATTGCCTATTCTCTTAAGACAGTAGAGGCAATAGCCTTTCAGGTTTATTAAGGTTCTGTCACTTTCGCTTGACATTTCGGCTTTCTCAAAATCTCAAATTAACAGTAGATGAATTTATGAGTCAACAATATTAATATATTTTTTAGTTCGAAGAGGTTTGTTTTGAGATTGTATGAAGTAGCCTTGTACAGATGTGTGGTGAAGTGATCTGTTTATTTACCTGTTCACATGCACATCATGTTGGTATGCAATAATTTTATCCGTTGTTGCTTTTCTGAGGAGCACCACAGAACAAGATCAACCACAGCAACATGAGTCATCTCATCATTGATAGTATATGTCCAATGAAGAAGAGAGCTCCCTCAATGGTGTATAATAAGCATAATGCGTTGCCGTCGTATGATTACCTGTATCAGTTCATATCCCTTATGGGTGCAAAAGGAAAGAAAATTTTCAAGCTTTTATACTAAACTTGTTAATGAATGTCATTATTATGCCGAGTCGGCATTACCAACTCAATGCATTCATTGTGTGAGAATTTCGTTCATGGGATCGTAAAGGCTGGCACTATTCCTCACTGTCACTACAAAGGATATACTTCTTACATGAAATCCTTCGTACCTGTATTTGTCCAATTATCCGCGAGTTTAAGCAAGACAATTATTGGAATTTGACATTTTATTGACAGAGAATGTGCACAACAATTTTCAACAAAGTTGATAAATCTATGAGAAATACACATGCTATTAATATGGTGTATTATCATCCACAACAAAACCTTCCTCGTCATCTTCAGTATCTGAATATGCGGAATATGCTGGAGCAGTTAAAATGAAATGAGCTTGTTGGGGAGTAAAAAATTGACGTGCTTTTTCCCACATATGCCGTGCCTTTTCCTCCAGCTTGATACCATCATGATGGTGATCCGCCGTGTATTCACAGTTGTTGGAATTACTAGAACGAACCACATTTATTTTAACATGCCTGGACTGTTGCGTTTGAACATCATTATTGTTGAGAGCTGCATAGCATTGTGCACTAGAAGCATAATTCTGACTTTCAAGATCGCTTGCAGTCATTTTGCAACCATTTTTGGATACTGGCATGATGACATCTATTTCTTTCTTTGAAAGCATTTCTTCTAGCGAATCTTTAGGTTCTGTAAATAATTCATCTCTCTTGTTTCTGTATTCCAATAGATTTTGAATGTATGAAAGCAGCTCTGTTCTTTCCTTTCTCAGTTGCACAACTTCCGTTGACAAGTCTTCAATAGACCTGTACATGGAAAACCGTGCCAAATTAAATACTACTTGAATTGATCAAGCAATCAATTATTTCCACGAGCGAACTATTGATGCGCGTACTTACTGTCTATGTGAACTCAACGTTTCTTTCAAAATTGAAATTTTCTCCTGTGAGCAGCAGTTCATATTAATTAGGCAACATAATTATGCTATACACTTATTACATTAATACTTTTTACGTACATCACCATCATCATAGGATGACGATGGCATTTGCTCCGACTGTGAATCACTCTTCAACTGTTCCACATTCTCATTATCTCCGTTCGCCCTATTTTCCACGTACACGCTTCGCAACCCTGCAAGATAATTGCTTTTACTGTCATTTCCTTCTGGTGATGTTGATGGAGATGCATTTAAAAACGTGGATGGCTGTTTGCTACTTGAATTTTGTAGCAAGCTTTCTCCTGCAGAACCCAAACTACTTTTGAACAAGCCAAATTTCATTCTGTTTTCATCAAATGCTTCTGGTAATAAAATTGCATTGTCAGTTGCACTATTCCGCGTTTTACTCATGTCAGCCCTGTCACTGTTCATATAAAAAGAAGCTTGTCTGCTTGTTTCAACAGTGGGAAAAGTTTCACATAATGCATTTTGACAATAATTTGGGGAATTTAAATTTGCATTCACGTCACTTGGAGGAGGTTCCAAGAAACTTTCACCTTTTGTGGGCTCGCTTTCAGTCGTCTCTTTGCTACTGCTGGCTGCTTGAAGAAATTCATTCAGGTACTGAATCTCCTGCATTTTTATCAACTCTTTTTGTAACTCGTGCACTTCCTCTTGATAGTGATATGCCTCCATAAGATCGGAGTGACTTTCTTGCAAATTTTGCAACAAATTAGATTTACCACTAAGTTCCTACAAGAGATTTACTTGATAAAATTTACTTCTCTTCATTAAACCGTAAAACGTGACATCGTATGTAGGTATATAACAATAAACTCTTGGAAACATGCATGTAATATGCAGACCCACATACATTTTCAAGCCTGACAAGACGTTTCTCCTGATGTTGAAGCACCCGTAACGATCGCTTGGCTCGTCTTTCATTGGCAGCCAACTCTCTTGGATGAAAAATACGAATTATTAATTAAAAATAACAGCTTCCATTTTTATGTTTATGATCGATATTGATGCACAATGATAATGGCGTGTTCCATTTCACCTGACAAGAGCATCTCTAACCGCTGAATAACTTCCGCCGCCGTTAGTATTTTCTTCCATGATCCAGTTTAATGAATAAGGTAGAAAGCAAATTCTTATAGCTATAAATATTTTGTCATCAAAAAGCAATGTGTTCAATTTATAAATTCTATAACCAATATTTTATTCTTTTCGTAGTCAAGAATGCTGACATGTAATACACGTAGGTTAAAGTACAGTGACAATATTGACAATGGTCAATTATTGTTATGGTGTAATTTTAAACTGTAGCTTGGTTCAAGGTATTGTGACTTCAGGGAACTGACCTATGGCAAATCTTTCTCATAATTTTTAACGACAAGTACGAAGATACTACATGTATCTCTCTTTGGACGAATATTCTACTGTTCGTATAGCTTTTTGGGTAATGAGTAAATAGGGAGGGAAGAGATAATATCTTTTATCACTGCCATTATAAATGGTTGCCTGAATGCACCGTACTTTACACTTTTAAGCTTTGTATAAAGAAACGTAATTTAATTTTATGCATAGAAATAACTTAAAGGGAAGCCTAGATTACAATTACAATAATTATTTGTCAACAAATATCGCAGAAAATGAACAAGTTATTATTTATCATTCTCTCTTTTCTACTTTGATACCATATCTTCAGTTCTTTTCGTGTGTTCAAATAAATAAATTTAATTTTTGAATGTTAAATTAGATAAATATATTATAAATTAATTAAAGGCTTATTTGTCTTTTATTCATGATTTTATTGTAGTGGCAGCAGTATTTGATAATTCCACTGTAGGGTAAATGGTCAGCTAATACAAACATGAGGACAATAATTTAGCTAAGTACTACAATAATTCTGTGCTGGCAAAAATCGGCGAAGCTTGTTTGATTTGTATAATGAAATTTTGGTACGTTGAAAAATGGTTCATGTGTAACCAACGTTAACGTTATACGCGTTTCTTCTAAACAACCCAAATTCGATTTGACTATGACAACTTATATCGACATCGGATCTCAAGGAATAAACCAAAACTGAGGAAACTCGGCGCCGTGCATTTATAAACGTCAATACGTAGTTACTCCAAAACACTTTGTTCAACAAACGTGAAGGTTCGACGAAAAAAAACTAACAGAAATTTTCACGTCTGATTTGTCGTGTTGTATTATTCTCTTGTTCGTGTGAAATACTTTATTCTAAAATATAAACTTTCGATTAAAACTTTTAGTGTGATCAGTGACCTTATAAGATTGAATCAACAAGCTCATTAAAAATAACGTCAGAAGTTTATCATGGCTTCACCTCCGATTGAGATTACAAAATTTTGTCAAATCAAATCATTCAAATCGCAAAATTCTTATAATTTTGCGCTTATTCATCCATTCGTTTTAGATTTGTTAACATTTATGTGAGGAGGATTTATGGTAGGATGATATAATGAAATATTATACTCAATGTGTCTGAATTGAATAAAAAATTATTCCAGTTTGTTTTTCGTGAAAATATTTGCTGATTTGTATGAATCAAAAGTACTTTACATTTCTCACCAAGACCAACTATGATATCATTTATTTTTTCTTTAGCTTGTTTCATTTTTCGACATTGTTTTAGATCTTCCAGTGTATAGCTTTTGCATTTTATCTCTACATTTCATGTCTACTTTTTGTATTTAAATTTTGACTCGGAGCTTCCTCATTCCTGCTAAAAACTCTCTCCATTCGAAGCAGGCAGGGCAAGGTAAAAGCACAAGGAAAGTCGAACATGTAATAGGAATGATCAATAAACTTACTTTTGTTCAATGTGCGAATGAAAGTGTAGTGTAGGGGTAGCACCAACCAACTCCTGCAGTAGTCCCTAGTTCCTCCAGAGCTAGCATACTCCATTTCAAAGGGGAAAACTGAAAGAATCCGTAAACATTTTTACTCAGTTGTAGTTTGGCTTTCCAGGAGTCGAGCCACACGCATCAACGTCGGCTTCGCCACCAACCACGTTGCCGTTGCATTGTTTCTTTTGATTTTTACCCTGGGCAAATATTGCGTGAATGTGCATTGTAAATGTTGTAATATACCTCTGGTGACTTTTTAGGGGAAGAAAATTTCTTGTTTGCGAAACAAGTTCCGTTTCTCTATCCAAGCAACCTGACTCATTTTCATTGTCTCCTTTCCATAAACACCTGTAATTTTGCCTCCCGGAGTAAGGTACAGAATAGAGACATGGCATGCTAGTTCTCATGCAAGTTGTACCAGAAACTCAGAAATCGAAAAATTAGTCACCTTTCGTGAGGGAAATTTGCAAATACCCGCTGACTAATAAACTACAAAGGGGATGTGAGTAGTAAAACTTTTACTTGTGCTCCGTTTCGATTTTCTTCGTCTCCATGAAGTTCATAATATGGTAAAATCCATCAGAACCTTGTAGCTTATTGGACTAAATTATATAATATAGTCATAGTGTGCTATATTATGTATCATAAAACATAGATTTGAATTGTGGCGTTTCGTGCAACCCTCGGGTTTTTTTTACGAAAAAACGGGACAGAGTTGTGTAAATAAGTAAATAGAAAACACGAACAGAGTAAACACTTTTATCCGCCATTACTACTTTGTGTTATGGTCGTACAGGATGTCATTATTCCCAATAATATTGGATCTCGTTTTTAAAAATATATTTTTATCAGCCAATATTGTGGTGTGCATAATATATCCAGCAAAATAACTGATATTTAGCAAAATACCGGGATTGGATGGAGTAGTAATAATAAAATTAATGTTAAAAAAAATTGCACCAGAATAAAAAGAAATCGACAACAACAACGGCAACCCGATGGATAATGGACACTGACACTACTGTAAGCTTATTTGTTGTTGTCAAAGTGTAGTGTTAGTTTGTTTCTGCTCCCTTTCTATTTGGACTATACTTTAGCCCACTTTCAGTAAGCAAATGGAGGATAATAATGGTATAAAAGTGGAGAAGGAACACGTGCACAGAAAGTAAAAAAGTGTACAGTATATTATTTATTTTTCTTCTTCTTCTTCACTGTGCTTTGCTTGCGGTGTGTACTATATCAATACTAATGTTAAGTGTACACAATCAGACACATAGTCAAACCAAGTAAATAGTGGTGAAAGGCTGCAAAGAAATGTAATGTTGCTATATTTATTTACTCTTCTCCCTGTGTTTTTATAGCAGTAGAAGGAAGAGTGATAGATGATTTGATAACACTGAAAGTGCTGGGAGAGGAGAAAGGTGCGCTAGCCACGTTCTTACTCATTGTTCGACGTTTTTTTTAAAGCATCTTCATCATTCTATTCATTTTATACTAAATGCACATTACAAATATTTGAGAGTGTAAATAGATGTATGACAGGATGACGATTGACGATATCGTCGTGTCATGATCAAACTTGGAGGGCGACAACAACAAGAATGATGAAAGATTGATGTGGTTTCCAGACTAAACAGTCTGTCTGTTCTGCTTTCACCGTGTGTGCTGACCTGTGTGCTATCAAAAACGGAAATATAAAATGTGAACAACGAAATTCAGTCAGAGAACAAAAAAACGCCTTTGGGTTGAAACCTCCTAAAACAAAAGGGTTGGTAACCGAATACTATATATTACACAAGGTACATATTATGAAGTATATACTTAATGCAATGCAGAAGATCAGAATGTCATGACCCTTTCACCAAGTCACCAATGTCTTTATTGCTATTGTCATCACTATCATCATCACAACTATATCTGTAGACAAAGTTTCATCATCACAATTTTTTTATAGACGTGCACGTTAAAATCTCCTTTTATAAGTGTGTCCATTTTATGTCATACAAAAATTCGCAACAAAAAATGAAAAGGTAGTTGGCGTTGGCGACGATGATATAAAAAGTACTACTATAACAAGTATCCCATTTCATCATACACTTGAACCTTCAAATATCTAGAGACAAAGCAGAATAGACGAAAACAACCTGTCTCTATTTGAGTCTCAGGTTGTGTGTTGTATGGAAAAGTGCACCGGGCGGAGAACCAGGAACTGGAGGAAAATGATCATCACAAAATTCATTGACATTTAGGTCACGTGTAAGTCACTACTACGTTAGCTCATCATCTTCCGGAAGAGCAGACCAAAAGCCAAGAATAAAAAAGGGCAAGAACAAAAAACCAACATTATTTTCGGGGGAAAGGAAGAATAATAGTAGTAGTACATGTGGGAGTGAATATACGCATGTTATAGTTTATAGAAAGTGTAACAGGATATACATACCTATGTACATGGATGTGTTGGTGGTAGTATCGTGAGAGTACGCTAGAAAGGAGAATGACATTTTTGTCCCGTGTGTTATGGTGAAGTGGTGTGATGATGATGATGTCGTAATGTCGTTATAATAAGCGTGAAAGTAAATTGACTACTGACTTGACTACTTTTATCCATTTTGCTCTCTTTTTTTGTATAGACCTTTATAATATGATGATATGTGACTATGTGACTCAATCCTTTTAAAGATTACTTACAAAAGTATCTCCTTTTTAAGAGGTTCAATTTGTTCCACGAAGAGAATAAAAGGACATTGGGATATAAACATAAAGCTAAAATATCTTCATACATAAATTCATGAGAAACGTGTTTAACAGCCTTGTAAAGTTGTTACAGCATTGCACTGTGAACTGAATTAATGTATATAAAGTAGGTTTTAAATAATTTATCGTGCATTAGCCAGCTTCAGCACTACAGACTGTATAAAGGAAAATCAGGTAAGGACAGAAAAAGTGTTTAATTTATATACAATTTAATGTTGTTAACATTTAATATTTAAAAGTAATGCATTCGTTTCGTTCGTAAGAAGCAATTGAGGGGAGGGGGGAGAATATTGAAGAAATTGAAAACTACAAAAAAGTCTAAAAGTACATGGTAGGAGAAAGTACGTGTTGATGCTAACGTAGATGCGCTCCTTCATTTCCGCCAAATTCCCTGTCTGCACCAAATTCTCTTTCTGTAAATCTCTTCATTAATCCCACTTTTCTTCTCCCCTCCCACACTTCCTTCTTGTTGTTTTCTCTCTCCCCGAAAATCTTACATATAACAGCCGACGCCATGGCCTTTTCCTCCGAGAAGACTTCCTCCTGTCTTTTCCGTTCTCTTTCAAGAGTTTTAATCTCCCATCACCTCTCAGCACTGTTGTACACCAAAAACAGGATTCACACAAGCAACCAGCTCTACAACAACACTAGAGCTCTGTTTTTCTTCTCCACCTGCCATACTAACTACTAGTTATAGTCCAATACATGTACTAATCTGTAGGCCTAAGGCAGTGTAAGTACCTAAAGACTTTTTGTATGCTGGAATGAAATTGCATACCGTCACCTTTTTGGACTATAACGTTACTTCTGCTGCTACTTTGTCTGCTCATTTTCAAATAACTTTGCTTTCCATTCCAGAGCATTTACAGACTGTAAATTACATTCAAGAAAGGCAAACTCCGACACTGGGATTTAACATTTTTTTGCGGCTTCCCGTGTTTGTGACTATGTGTAGGTATACATTTTTAAGTCTGCTTCCTTTTTTGCTGGTTTTTCTCTTTCTTTTTCCAATTTTGGAGAATTTGCGCTCGGAGATAGTTGGATGTTGGACTATAGACAATGAAAAGGATCTCGAATGCATGCTCAAATGCCTCATGTGCGCACCACTTAAAAACGATTTTCACATGGCCACATACACAACAGCTATAGTAGAGGAGCAGTGTGTGGATTGTGGATCACACAGCATTTGCTTGCTGTACCATCGTATTTTCCTCATGTACAACATCTGTCACTCTTTCTTCTATCGCTGGCAAATCCCGTAGATTTTTTTCTAAAAAGAATAGATGTAGATGAAACAAGGAAGAATGAGTGAAAAAAATCCCTGGAGCAAAAAAAAAACTTGAAACATAACAGTCTACTCGTACTTCTGTCTATCTCTACTCTCGCTACCTTCCGTTTTGGTTTTATAATCACAGCAACACAACGACATATAAAACTGCTGTGGTAGCTGGTAGCGTGCTGTCTATTCTTGTTCCTGTTTTTTCGGTTCGCTTGTTTAGTTTTTCCATCTAAAAACAAAAATGGAATACAATCCGTTATTTTACACACTTTTACATGCCACTTTTAATGTTGCTGATGTCTTTGGTGTTTGTTGTAAAAAAACAGGGAAAAAACTTTCTTTCTTTTTTTACTTTTTGTATCTTTACATTATCTCCATCTTCCTCCACAACACCATCATCAGAATTCCTTTTTTACCATTTTCACTAATGAGATGCATGCATTTCATATAGTAATATGTGGGGATGGTAATAATATTTATGGAATTAGATGACATGAAAAAGTCTACAAAATGACGCGAAAAAATACATTAATAGGACATGTTTTAACGAATGTAGGAACAAAAATGCTGACAATTAATGTCAGAGTAGTAATTGTTTTACTTATGTTTAATTGTGTATTATTTTACTCAATTTATGCACATTTTTCTTCGAATTTTGATGCCCTACCTTACTCATATTCCGGCCATTTTACAAGTGAAAAATATATTTTTATCGATCAAAATTTTAAACTACAAGTATACATATAAAATGAAAAATTTGACGAGAAATGACCAATATGACATTTCGTGCATACCTATACGGAGTCCTAGGACGGTAGCTACAACAAAGTCATGTTGTCAAATATAGTCAAAGTCAAGACTTGTCATGTAAATCCGAGTTCTAGAGGATGAGTTAAAAGAAAATAAGAGAAAAGGGTTAAAAAACTAAACAACCTTTGGTACCTGGTTTGATTTTATATGTTTTTATGCTTGTGTTTGGCCTGTGGTATATTTCTTTTTCAGTTCATTGCTGCATGTGATAAAAATTCTGGCATTTGTGTTTGAAGGAATTCATTTAAAATGTGTATTTTTTACCCAAGGAAAAATCTATGTACGTGTTCATATAATATGTAGGCTCTGATGGAAACAGTGTGTAAATTTGTTAAATTGGTTTGTCTGAGAAGTAGGAATACAAAAATCTGAAAGAGTACTGGTTATGTATCCACAAGCTCAGTAAAAAAAAGTGGAATGCAGACTAATCTGGATTCATTTACCTGGGGTTTTTTCGTAATAAGCAAGCATATATGAGCACCTATAATATAATATGAGCATAGCCAGAATATGGAGGGGAAAGTGATTTGACAAGCTTAACTTCTATTTCTAGCTCGTGTTGTGTTGGTATATGTACTAGTGTGAACGAATATACTATCTATTTTTAATTATCTCAAAGGACTCCTTTGCAAGGAGTTATCATTATTGTAGTCCTGCTTAATGAATAATTACTACGAAGACTAGAGGCAATGTAGGGGAACATTTACATAAATTGCTATTCCTCCAACAACTATATGTATAATGTTCATTTATTTGATTATTCCAAATTTAATGCTCCCATCAGGCCACTTTTTCGATATTCTCGAAGGTATTTATTAATGATTACAAAAAAATCTCTGCGGGTCTTTCAACTCAAGTTACTAATTAGGAAAATTTAAAGGAAATTTCTTTTTTTGAGAGGGCATACGTATATAAATATATATATATATATATTGTGTATTACCTTTAAGTAATATAGTTTCATGTTTTATAGTTGTTTTATTTACGAATATGAATATGGTGGGATTACATGTTTGTGTGCCATTTACATTTGGAAAGTTGTTTTACTCCATCCTTTTCACAATGTTATAGTTTATCTCTTTTATATAGTCATGTAATTCCATTAGTATGTGTGTTG
Source organism: Zhuqinia jingwanae (assembly GCA_027744095.1). Classification (NCBI taxonomy): domain Eukaryota; kingdom Metazoa; phylum Arthropoda; class Collembola; order Entomobryomorpha; family Paronellidae; genus Zhuqinia; species Zhuqinia jingwanae. The sequence continues at coordinate 45,076 of JAHZNC010006178.1, forward strand.
TTCCAGTTCCCTTTTGTCTTCGTTTCCCAATGTGTTCCAATAATAATTTCCATTAACGTTCCATTTTGAAGTTTACTTTGTGTGTATTTGATGTGTATGGATGCGTAAGCGTAAAACAAAGTAATTTAAAAAAGAAAACTTTTACTCTTTGAAATTTGGAACAAGAGAAAATTAGGTATATTTACAATTAATTTTTAGAGGGTATTATAAAAGCAAGTTCTTGGTTCCATTTTGGAAATACTAATATGATGATGGCACGATTCCTCTAATTTTGGGGCATTGCCACCAAATTATTTGCCAAAGGTTTTTGCTATTGTATTTGCATTACCTTTTGCCCCTTTTGTTGTGTTACAAAAAACAGCTCCAAACCAAGTACTTATTTGCTTGCTTCATCATGAGATATTGAGCACGTGTGTATCTTGTACAGTTGGACAGAGTAAAATTCATATAATGTAGAAACATTCATAAATCAAACTCATCCATTTTCCTTTGAGTTTTATAACAGGCCATGCTCACTGGCCTTAAGTCTAAAATAAATGACTTGAGAAATTAAAGGTCGTCACCGTCATCATAAAGCACACTAAAAATGGTTCCTACTTCAAAATGGTACTAAAAATATAATTTTTCGAAATAAAAAGTAAAAAATAGCTGCATCAGCCGGGAATCGAACCCGGGTCGCCCGCGTGGCAGGCGAGCATTCTACCACTGAACCACTGATGCTTGCTTGTTAAATTGCGTAGTCAATTTCCATTTTTGAAAACTGATGCAGTCTGTCTTTAATATGTTTTTTGGTGCTATTAAGCACGTTAAAAGTTGAGTTTAACGTAATTAATCATG
>JAHZNC010006179.1:0-35285 GCA_027744095.1 Zhuqinia jingwanae
ATTATGGATTGCATATTATTAGTAAAGTCATCTTTTTGGGAAATTGTATGCTGATAAAAGAGTTCTAAAATATAAACTGCTTCAACGGAGCAACAAAGTAGCGAGGCAATGAGAAAAACATCGAATTATGTAAAATTATACAAAGTAGGCTGATCAAGGCACACAATCATATTCGAGATCAAAGTAACAAATTATAATTATCAATTTGTGTGGTAATATACAAATTAATCTAAGTATATTATCTATTAATATAAATATATTAAATAATCTATTAATTTGTTAAAAGCCAAATTACATATAATTTATCATAAAGTTTTGTGCGAAGCTACCCAACGTTTAAAGATGTAGAGCGATTTCTGATTATTGTTCAAAAAAGGTTACGGACGGACGGACTTACATTATACTTACTTACAATAGTTTCTGTACAGTCCGATGAATTTCATAAGGTACATAGCTGAAGCTTACTACTGACTACTGAATAGAAAGCATTCATGTGATGGATGAGTGGCTTTTATGCAAAAATCCTTTTATACCTTTTACCGAGATTAAAAGGATTTTGTTTGCTTTAAGTGAGTCGTTTACGATTACATGGAATAACTTTGTCCATTGTTCTTTGTTTGTGTAAATCAAAATCACTCCATCTGAATTTCACTTTAAATGCGTACTTATAATAAATCTAAAAGTAGTAATGCAACTACTATTATCTGTGAAAGATGTGGTATCAGTCGTTAATGACGTGAATGCTTTGTTAATGCTTAAATAAATAAACGTTTAACCTCTCATGACCGTAAACTTCATACATCACATAAAACTCATAAATTACTGTACAACCAAATACCTATACATGAAGAAAGCCGTGTTATTGTTAGCTCTTGGACTTTGGGTTCTTCACAGTAAAAGCAATTTAGTTTTCAAGTTATTAATCAGAAAATCTCAAAGGATTCATTGGCGTTGGCACAATTGTTGGATTCATCCGTAGTTATGATTTTATCATTTCAAATGAAATTATTGGGATGCTGTGAAGTCTTTGAAAATGAGTATTTGAGACATTAGCGAATTTTTTACTCAGACAGGGAGTAATTTCGACGTGCCATGCAGAAAGTATAATATAATGAAATTAATGAGAAAATGAAATTTAACACAATAATAGATGCTTTCTCAGTAAGAAAAGTACATATATACAGAGATTATAGTTGGGTTGGGATTTGTATGCCAGGCCCAAGCTAGTAGCAAAGAAGCTGAAGGAGGGGCTATGCGATGTTCACAGTGGGAAAAATTTCTTGCAAAGAGTATTATAATATGAATCTCCCATCATCAGCAGGAAGAATTGACAAGAAGCTATCGCTATCAGTTTATAGTTTACACAAGACATATAGTTAAACATTTTGAGAAAAATCAGGATGAACAGTTATTATTTTAATGCATTAATAACAATCCACGCAACCAGCATATTAATTTTTTGATTGATGCAAATGTCCGGGGATAATTGGGTTTATCGTCCAGTTTGATTATTGTGCCTAATTTATTAAACTTGGTGATATCGTTTCCTTCCGAAAACTAGAAGTGAAATTTTGAAACTAGTTGTAAGTTGATCACCGGTGAAATGTCATTAGTAGCTGATTACTCTGACTCTGAGGAGGAGGAAACACGTAATAAAGCCTATGATGTCAATGACGATTGGTCAGAGTGTAACCAAAAAGTAACAAATTCGCATTCGGGTAATAGGCCTGAAAAGGATAAACAGTTAATTCAATTAAAGGAAAGTAACAGCAGCAATAACTTTTTGCTTTCTGGAGTGGATTCCGGGTCTTCTGGTTCAGAAAGTGATGAAGGGGAATCGCCCAAAAAAAAGTAAGGGAGACTAAAAGTAGATTTAAAGATCAAAAGGGTAATTATTAGCCGTTGCTACATATTATTATCCGAAGTTAAATATAAAAATATTGTATTAAGTCTCAGCTCAAGGAGGAAGCAAACTGATTTGAAATTGGATAATCCTTTCCGAACTCTAGGAGGTGCGACAAATGTTTCCAAAGAAGAATCTGTTTTCAGAAATCCTTTCCGAGAAAAGGAAGAACAGAAAATTGCTGTTTTGGAGCATCATGTTAAGGTATTTATTTATAAGGACATGGACATGTTGTTAGATGATTTTGATGCACCAGTCTTTAAAATAATTTGTTTTGTCATCATAAGTAATGAAACTAACTCTGGAACTTTTTTCAGATGACAGATAACCCTGAAACAGCTCTAACGATCAACGGCAAAAAAATTTGCTGGAATTACCGTAAACGGAAATGTTATTTAGGAACGCAGTGTCCGTATGCCCATGATTCAGACGTGCCCTTAACTGAAGAGCAGCTAAATGAACAAAAAGCTGAAGGGGACCTTCATCGAACAGCTGGAGGAAACGTAAACGCTAACGTTGGTGGAGTAAAAAATGCCTTTAATATGTCCAATACAAAAACTCATTTGCCTGCAACTGCCTCGGTCGTCGCTGGAGGTTATGACTCTTCTGCCTTCTTCAGCTCACCCCATTTAAGTGGAAATAATGCTAAAAACACCGATAAGCAATCTAATAATACGGGAGATGAAACTGTTGAACAGCCGTATTCCAAATCAAAGAAACGAGTCGGCCTGACAAACAGTCTAATTCCGCCTAAAAAAGCTCTCAATTTGTACCACAAAACAAAAGACACATAATTATATTTTTGAGTATTAAATTATTTATTAATTACGCACGTAATCTTGTAAATTACAATTTAATTTGTTACACACGTATTTATTTTAAGATTTAACTTTAGGATGAATTGAACATTTGGTATAATCATCATGAATAATATACGATATATTACTGTTGCTAAATGGTGAGATTGAATATTGTACAATATATTGAAATCTTATCTTATGTGCATAGATGTGTAGTTACAAAATTACATCCATCCAAAGAATAAAGAATCGAATAATGAAGAAGATAAACCGTTTGCGATTTTTGAAAAAATATACGATTTACACAATTTTTTCTATACTCACTATTCATTATTTGCCGTACACGGCTGAGAAGTTATCGACATTTACAAACATTACGACACAGTTAAAAAAGTATAGGCTTAATAATAGCCCAGTCGACAATACAATTTACATTATTTATTGATGATTAGCACTTGCTATTAAGCCTCGGCCAACGCGTTTTCTTTTTCGCGATCTCGATCTTCCAGTTCCTTGAGAAGAGCATTCCGAATTTTGTCCAACAAAGCTTGTTTAACCTCTGCAGGAACTTTTGCTGCAAAAATTATTGAGTTTTAAAATAAACCAAACACAAAATCTCGGTGGGATCCACATATTTCATTGATTTTTAAACTTTTAGAGTTTACCTCTTGCAGCTGGAGTAATTTCTCTAACCATTTCGTCTGTGGTCACATGATCCACTCCCCTTTCCTGAATTACTTTCCGGCACATCAAGTTTACTTCTTCTTTCCAACCACATTCTAATAACAACTTGGTGAGCATGTCTTTCAGCCTAATAAAAATTTAAAATCACATAATGCATCCAGATTTTTTATGACTATTATGACCGGCACCGGTTCACTAGCAGTAAACTTGTATTTTTGACAATTATTAGTGTTCAGTTTTAATTAGTAGCCTCACCTGTCTGCCTCTCCGTTTTTTACTAAAACATCATTCAGAAGACTCCGGACTTCGTCTGATTCTTTGGAGTCCATTATATTGAATTGGTACAATATTGTCCCTAACTAACTCAACTCTGTGTTACAGTAGATTTTCAGATGAGAACATCAACATTTACCGTTGTTCAACTTTTCTATAATTTTTATTTTGGGAATTCTTCGAATTTTCAATTACACTAATATAAAATGTAAAAGACCCCACCACATAGTAGTAAACTTTAAAGCATAATCAATAATCAACAAATCAAAAATCGTACATAAAAGAAATCATTTTAATTAGTAGCCTCACCTGTCTGCCTCTCCGTTTTTTACTAAAACATCATTCAGAAGACTCCGGACTTCGTCTGATTCTTTGGAGTCCATTGTATTGAATTGGTACAATATTGTCCCTAACTAACTCAACTCTGTGTTACAGTAGATTTTCAGATTAGAACATCAACGTGTGCCCTCATTTACCGTTGTTCAACTTTTCTATAATTTTTATTTTGGGAATTCTTCGAATTTTTAATTACACTAATATAAAATGTAAAAGACCCCACCACATAGTAGTAAACTTTAAAGCATAATCAATAATCAACAAATCAAAAATCGTACATAAAAGAAATCATTTCAATCTTTAACAATTTTCACAATATTTTGGTTGTTGTAAGTAGTAAGTATCTCTCCATCGACTGGATTCCATCACTACATTGCCACAACGGCGTCTGACTAGCCGTTAAAACTCTAAACGCTAAAGGATTTTAGAGCTAGAGGTACAGGAAGAAGGAAGGAGCTTCAAGCTGCCAGCCAACAAAACAAACAAAAACAGTAGCCCAAGTGGACTAGACAGGTGATAAAAAAAGCTGTATTGGCTCGTAACATTTATGCAGCAGTGGGGTATACTGCAAACATTCACACATGAGTACTGTGACTGTTGGTTGACTGCAAAGTTTGCAGTGCAAGTGCAAACTGCAAACTATAACCACACAAAGAAAGTAAAAGTCAAGCCATGCAATGCATTAATGGATTAATGAATGGATTAATGGATTAATGAATGGATTAATGGATGGATTGATTAATGGATATCGACACATATATATGATGTGTGATGGATGATGATTGATAGTGTGATGAGAATCTATATTCCAGTGTCCATTTTCTCAATTGAATTTGAAAAGTTTATTCGTTATAGTATAGTTTGATTGTTGTTCCAAAAGTTTATAAGTTAAATGTTGATAATAAATACACCAATATTTAATTGAATATGAAAAGTTTAACAGATTTCTGCGATATCGAGAGAAGCATTATTTTTAACATTGTGGTGGCGTTTCATATTCATGTAAATGTAATAATTTGTAATGTGTCTGGGGTTCGGATTTAAAATAAAAAAAAGTGGATTTGATTAGATAGAAAACAAAAATGATATCACCGTCTCGCCGCTCATGTCATAATTATGAGTTTAGAAGTCCAAACATTTGGAGAGAATCAGAAAGGATATAGTAGATATAAATGATAAAACGTCCTAAAATACAAAGAATTTCTTTGTTACTGAGTGACATGGTATCATACACAGATATGCTGATTCTCGGATTTCGACACTGCATGCCCAACCTAAGATCAGCATGGCATTAATGAATGATGAATCATAAGCTCTAAACGTCACCGGATATGAACTTTGAACTTGACTCAGTGGTGAACAAATCGTAGATTTTTTTCTGTTTCGATAAAATATCAAACGGTTGAAAAGCACAAAGCAGCAACTGTGTAAGACCTAAATCCCAAATACATGCCTACATGTCACATGTATACCAGAAATAAGATACCAATGCAATCATTGCGAGTCGGTGCCAATGACTCTTTTCATTACACCAGCATAAATGCACAGTCATATACACACACAAACAGTTGCTCCATTCTCGAATTCAAGAAAATATAATAAATTATGGATAACATTGCTGAAAAAAACTAATTAAAGATTTTGTTTGTGATCTGATAATTTTTACCACCCTTAAAGTTCAAAGCATTATAAAACCTCAAACGCATTGTTTTTGGTGTGATTTTATTATGGCCATTCTGAGTAATTAAAAATATACATGTTTTAACAAGTAAAGCCGATGTTTTTGCGAATTTGGCGGATGTGCAGTATTTGCGCATGTTTTGGAATCGGAGTAGGTGGTTACAATGAATGCGTGCCCAATTTCATTTCATTTTCTGACACGATCAGGTCATTAAACGGTGGTTTCAGTTCAAAATCATACAATTTTTCATCGTTGCAATAAATTTATTTCAAAGGGTAATCCTATCGCATAAATCTCGTTTTCAATTAATCTTTCTTAAGTTGCCTCCAATGTTTACCATACACTTGTATCAGTTCAAAATCATACAATATTTCATCGTTGCAATAAATTTATTTCAAAGGGTAATCCTATCGCATAAATCTCGTTTTCAATTAATCTTTCTTAAGTTGCCTCCAATGTTTACCATACACTTGTGTCAACATTTTCTAAACAAAAATTGCAATTTTATTTTTAATTTGATAACAGCGTAGTCATTTATGTGCCTATTTTTGTTTTTTTCCGCTCACCATCTCATGTGTGTTCACTTTTAGGCGTGGAATATATATAACATGTATGAATCAGTGTAAAAAGATAAGAGCAATCGGAAAATCTCTGGTGAGGATAAAATCTATTTCAAAATTGGCCTTAGATTCAAATTCAAAACAAAATGTCAAAAACACCAAAACACCAAAACAGCAGCAGTGCTTTTCAATCTTGAAAATAATCTATTTGACACAAAAGGAAATTGAGTTCTTTCCCTTTTATTCTTTATTACAAAGTTCGCACTCTCATCCTACTTACATACATAGGTTGGTAGGTTTTTTATGGGATCTTGCACTAATCTGTAGGAAGATTTGGAATGGAACGTTGGAAGCAGAAACATATTGCATTCTCGAACAATACTCTCAAACTATTTATATTCACACGCATACGCATAATGTATGTATACGCTCACCAGAACCTACACCGTGGCGTAGCATCATCAACGCGGATATGTTTCATATTATGCAATACTTGTTCACGCTTTTTTATTTCTGAGTTCAATTTATGGCGTCAATACGTACTGCACGTTATCTCAATAATACTGTGGTTTTCTGACTCCTGCAAAAACCAATCAAACAAACACACTATCAGATATAATCGTCTTTGTAACTTGTATATACATATATATGTACACTGAAATAAGCAATGCCACTAACAAAATTACACAGTCATCATAAGATTCCAATATGTTACATCAAAATAAATTCTAAAGAGTACAGTGAGATTCTTTAACGTATGTACGTTCATATGTCAGTTTTTCAGCACTGTCAACTGAAGACTGAAACATTTTAACATTGTATTCCGTTATACCGGAACATTTTTAAATCGGAAGTTTATATATATTTTAGCAGAAGATGTATGTAGTTAATTTCAAATATTTCATCTTCACATAATAATAGCAGTGAAAGTTATACACAAGTACACACACTTCATTTTCTTTTCTTAAAAAAAAGAAACCAAGAAATGAAATACTTGCTGGTATATACGTGGTATATACACAAAACAACCTAGAACAACTAGCAGTAATCTTAAAAATAGCATTACATAAGTACATCAGTCATAAAAAAAAGATGCAAAAATGAGCTACATTTGACATTATGAATAATCTTACCTCCTTCCACAGATGCTACACTTTTCACAATATGAATTATGCATGTGTTTGTAATGCTGGCAATATGCAACCTACAAAACTGGCCAACTTTTTTCTCCCAATGTCATGTATTAGTATTATTTACTATTCGTGTAGCAGAATAGTTATTGAGATGGTTCTGAATGTCTGTTCGTCTGGCCTTGTGCGGTCTACAACCCACACCGTTGAACAGTTGAACCGATTGGGCGGAAACTTGGTACACCAGGTATGACCTTGCCTGGATTAACCGTCACAGCAGTCCACCATATTCCCCTGGGGTTACAGAAAAATGTTATTCCAATCTGTTACAAAAACCTGGTTGTTACTATTATGCAGCTGAAGCTCTTCAACTTGGAAACGAATTTACCAGCAAAAAGTTATGCTGGTGATAAAAGTGATGATAATGTTTATATGCACTTGATGCTTCTTGCTGAATTCCGATGTAAAGTTAATGAATTTCGTCAGAATACACAAGCACAGCTCGTGTAAAAAAGGAAGCTCCAAAGAAGAACGGCGAACCTCTTAATCAATTGTGTTATATGGAAGGAAAGATAAAATCGTTAGTCTTGTCCTAGCATAGAATCAGTCTGCTACATGAAGGCAAACAGAGAGAGCTGTGGTTAAGGAGCACAAATAAAAATCTTGAAGACACGATTTAGCGGAAGTTGGTTGTGAGAAAAATAGTGTTGTGCGCGCTGATTATCATTTAACATATTATATCAATCAACGGTCGTCCGTGTAAATAGGAAAAGATTTTTTCCTGGAAAACTAAATAAATATTGTTCGTAGTGTACAACTAGGAAAAAGCGGCGTAAACAATACTTCTGTATTGGTAAGTAGATTTTTTTGTTTGAAATTTATATACATATTATTAACTTATATACCTACCATGTACATGTGTAGTTGATTTCTCAAATTAGTGAAAATGATTGTCAGATAAAAATTGGAGAGCATTTTATTTCTTGTTACATGCAGGCGGCGCTTGTTCATGACTAGGACATTTGCGTATAGTTACGGCCTTTTATTGGCGCAAACGTTTTTATACAGACATGCTTAATACAAGCGTATCTTATTTTAGTTAGGTACATGGATTTTTTCTGGTGTAATAGATAGATAGATAGATTTATTTACGTGTTAATTAATATCAGTTACAACTGTTTTTCATATTACAACACGTATTTAGGTATTTACCCGTCTGGCAACAATAAATAATTATGTGCATTCACAGTTATGCAATGATTAGAATGCATAAATTGTGTATTATTTAACCTCTTCAACTTGAAAATAGAACACAAAACACGCATACACAACTCCAGGTTCGTTGAGCCAGTTCACGAATTTAAAAAATAAAATAAGTTACGCCATAAATAAATATAATCACTCACAATGATTAATGACCTGTTTAGACCATTTGACCTCGTCACTTTTGTGAAATCATAAGAATCGTAAATATAGAAATTTTTGTGGTATGGGAATGACACTACACAACGGCGCAATGTTTAATAGAACATTCGGTGGATTCAAGGTGACCCATTAACCGCGTAGATAATAACTGATTAATTAATTATATAAATCTCTAAAAACGATTTGAAGCAATGGCAGAAATGCATCGGAACAAATCAAACGTCATTAACTTATCGCACGTATATGATATTATTACAACCTTGAGAATATATTTAGTCCGGCAATCGTTGCATTACTGGAATTGACAATAAAAAATACATTAACGAAATATTATCATAAATTATATGATTGAGTACTATTATGACAATTACTGGTGATAGTCCGACCCTAACAATATTAATAATTGTAGCACTGGCTTTTGTGCATCAAATACAAGAACATTTTTATTTGTTTTAATTATTGTGATTGTGTTCTAATTTTCCTCGTGCTAACGACAAAGAGAGCAAATTGAATACGTAAAGCTTTCCTTGTTCAAAAAAAACGTTATTGTTTTTAATGCTTTTAGTTTAATTAATTTATGCTAACGTCAATGGTTAGATAAACATTTTGTGGACTGTAATATGCACGGGAAGTCTTTAAAGCTCAGAGATGGCAAAGAAACATTAAATCTGGCATGTAAAATACATCGTTAGATTTTATTGCGCATTCAATCACAAAATACAATAGTGCGTCATTCAGCATTTTCCTCTGCACAGTCTACATTTGTGGTTTGGAAATGGTGAGCTGGAGTGCATCACACAACACACCACGAGAAAATTTGCATTATTGATCTTTTCTTCTTTATAATAATAACAATAGACTATTCCCCAAGTCCATTGCATGAAGACCATCTACATCATCTCTAAGACAAGAGGGGTCACTTGCGGAGGATTCGTTTTTCATACTATTTACTAAATCAGCCAAACAGCCATAACAGAAGAACAAGACGGCGCAGTTATCAAGAAAGCCCTTCGATTACACTTTCTTCCACCACAACAATCAATTTCTGATATCAGACAGAAGAATTAGTATTTCTGAAGAACAACGTTTTAGATACTTTTGGCAACAACATGAAAGGGGAAAAAATGTTACCTCGATGGATGGGCGACAACATCATGCTCATCACCACGATTGTCGGTGTCATCTTTGGAGCTGTTTCGGGTAATTTATTATTGAAGACTTCAAATAGTTCAAATTATAATAATTGCACTGTTAAAATGTATATTAAAAAATTATATTATATGCCCTTGTATTATTATTAGGTTTTCTATTGCGCCCGGCTAATCTGCCTGATTCCTATCAGCAAATAATATCTTATCCTGGTGAACTGTTCACTCGTGCGTTACAGATGATGATTTTGCCACTGATCGTTTCAAGTCTGGTTGTAGGTAAGCTTACAAAGAAAAACTTTAAGACTACCACGTGCAAAATATCTTCAATTTTTTAATGATAAAATGATAATACAACATTCAAACGCTGAAAAAACGCTCCAAAGTCAATATTAAGTCGTTAAAATATTATGCAAAACATAAAACGACTACGACTTCCTTCTGTAAACATATAATGCCTACGCATTTCACTGCTGCTGTTGTAGACCAGAACGAGCTAAATTTATACCATAAAACAGAAATAGATGCGCTCACATGCCTAATAATGACATGACTAATATTTTTTATGGTGTTTGTATGTCACTGTGTGAAATCAAAGGTTCAGCAAGCTTGGATGCCAAAATGAATGGGAAAATTGCCCTGAGAACATTGTTCTACTTCATCTCCACTTCATTCCTAAATGCCGTGTTGGGAGTGATTCTTGTACAATTGATACATCCTGGTGACCCCTCAATCAAAGGGCAGCTTGGAACCTCGACCCATATGCTGGATGAAAGGAAAAACACTCTTATGGACAACTTCCTTGACCTGGGAAGGTACAACTGATTTTCCTAGTCTTTCTTGCTTTCAAATATAAGGACTTTAGCAAATGCATTATGCTGCTGCTATGCTGCTACTATATTGCTGTGTGTGATCAAAGTGATAAAACTGATACTCTGCGTGTGAATGAGTTTGTATGACTGGTTTTTGTCTCTTGACCGATGATGATGAGATAAATTCAATGTGTATTTATCAATTTTCAGATAATTACTAAAAATGGCAAAATATCGTATTAAGTATGTGTATCATTCATTAAATTCTAGTGTTATAACTGGAGTGAATGCTTGAATGAAAGTTGCATCATGTGCAAAAAAAACCTCCTTTGTTTATTTGTTTACATCCTTATATTCTTTCTGCGCTTGATGCAAAAAAAAAGTTCACGCAAACAGAAATCAGCTTAATTGCATATTACACTGTAGTTAAAAAGCAAAATAAAAATAACATGATATAATATTATATAAATTAAACTTTTATCGAAAATGTAAACTCCACAAGTCACGTTTCGTTTGTGTAGGAACGTCATCCCAAGCAATGTATTTACAGCTTTGTTTCAGCAGGTAGAGTTGCTTTGAAAAATAAAATATAATTTTAAGAACATTCAAAAAAAATTACCTATATAGTTATAATCAATTAAACACACATGTATTCTTGACACAATGATTTTTTTAACGAAAAAATATATGTCATTATCATTAAGTTTAAAATAATTAAGCAAACTATTTTCATTTCATGATTATCCACAACTCACCACCACCATCCAAGAAATAATTTTCCCTAATTTTTTCTCTCTCTTTTCTTTGGTGGATAATTAATGAAGATGGTTTTTTTAAAACATTTGAATGCATCTAATAATCCACAAAATAAATTGTATTTTTGACCTTGTAGACACAAACTGTATATGAGCCAGTGGAAGCCACTGAGGTGGTTGAGGATGAAAACTTGGAACAAAGCGCCAGTATTAATGGTACTGAGCCAGATTTTGTAAGAACGATCGTGCTAAGGTATGTATGTGTGATGTATACCTACATTGCTTTATATATTTTGGTCATGCCCAATATGTCACAAGTATAATTATCAGAAAGAAGACATCTCTCAACTTCAATTTGAAAACTATCACAGAATCTTTCCTTGACTTTTTGTATCCTCCTTTTAAAACCGCACACGTCACTTATTTACCATGGTCCAAAGCGAGCTACAAAATTCAATGCTGTAAACTTAAATAATTTGTAATGCATTTTTTTAAACTCACACAAGCACACTTGGACTAAATGTTATGTTCTACTGTTCTCTTTGTCGACTCCACACGGTGATTTGGTTCCAAATATTTTTTTTTATAATTTGAGTTCCTTCATATGCTGCGTTAAGCATGTCCTGCAAAGTTTTCCCATTCGTTATTTGTAAAACGTCATCATGAATTCCGGTCCAACCCATGCATTCCTACTTGCGTCTTTCCTTATCAGTTTAAAAAATCGTTGATTATGTCAATAGTGTTTTGGACTTTTTTCTCTCTTTTTCACATCTGCTTAGGGATGGCACGAATACATTGGGAATCATCACATTTGCCCTGTTATTTGGAACTGTACTTGGAACCCTTGGGGAGCGTGCCAAACCAGTGATTGCTGGCTTCCGAGTGATTGACGATGTGATCATGAGTATTGTTCGTGGCGTCATGTGGTATGTCATCAAAATGAATTCTTGAATTACATATTTCCTTTATGCTATGCATATTTATGGACCATATCCAAAAATAATAATGTATTTACCGTCTGAAACGAAAAGGTCGTGGCCATATACACTCAGATTGGATTTTCATTAGCATAAAAAAACCTATAGGAAAATGAAATCTAAATTGATATTATCACGTAATCCAATTATGATTACACATGTGATGCTAATGATATGATGATATATTTTGTTTTTCTGATTTATTTTACTCAGGGTGACCCCAATAGGAGTTGCCAGTCTGATCTGCGGCAAAATATTAAGTGTGAGCGACATTGGAGCTGTTGTAGCACAGCTTGGACTGTTTGTAATGACCGTAGCAGCAGGAATTTTGATTTATCAACTGGTTATTTTGCAAATTATTTACTTCATTGTAACGCGAAAAGACCCTTTCCGATTTTATTGGGGAGTTTTGCCAGCAACTGTCACCGCATTCTCGACAGCGTCGACGTAAGCAAAATCATATTATGAATATCTGTGATTATAATAAAATGCATGCATACCTACGCCGCTCTGCGTATTGCAATTAAGTGGTCTCCTATGTACGTGCGTCTTAAACGTTTTTGATTGCTATAAAAATAGTTTAATTTGAAACGTCTGAATAAGTCGACCTAGTAAATCATTTTGCTTTAAAAATTCATATATGAAAAAATATTTATTAAAACCATGCATTGCGCAGTAATTTTTCTGTTGACCATTTGATGAACTTGTTTTTCTATTTTTGTAGAGCTGTTGCCCTTCCCGTCTCCTTTAAATGTATGGAAAGCATGAAAGTGGATTCTAGAGTGGCCCACTTCATTCTCCCAATTGGAGCCACAGTGAACAAAGATGGAACAGCGTTGTTTGTAGCCGTCGCTAGCATTTTCATTGCACAGATGAATGGCTATGTTCTTGGTGCAGGCGAACTCACAACGGTGGCGTAAGTTTCCATTCAGACTTTTTTATGGCTGCTGGCTGCTAAATATTTCTCGCTCTTGAGCTTACTTTTTGGATGCTTGCAATGTAATAATGTCACACGTATGCGTTTGTATCTACAGGATCACATCAACGGCTGTTAGCGTTGCAAGTGCAAGTGTTCCAAGTGCTGCACTTGCTTTGATGTTCATTGTATTGAATGCCATCCAAGTACCTACTCATGATATTGGTCTTCTTTTTGCAGTGGACTGGCTTGTGTGAGCATGAAATCTTTCTTTTTCATTGAATGAATACCTACAAAACTACAAAAAGTAATACCTAAATATAATTGACTTTTTATTTTATTTCACTCTTTTATTCAGTGATCGAATTCGCACAACAAATAACCTTCTTGGAGATTTGTACGCGACAGTTTTTGTTGAGAAATTTTCTCAAGCAGAGCTTAAAATGATGGACGCCAGAGCTCGCTCATCTATTGAATCCAACAACTGTGACCTTATAAACGGAAATGTGCCTTTGATAAAACCAACGGAAAACGGAAACGGTGTTTCAAATCATTGCATAGTTTAAGGAAGTGTATAATAAATACAATAGTGTATGATTCACATGTTTGTTTACAACAAAAAATGTGGTAAAACTACCGTCCAACAGAGTATGAACTAAAATTACAATATAATTTGGAAAAGAGTTACAAATTTTTAGTAGTATTACAACAGCAGATACGAGAACAATTGCAAGATTTATTTGCTATATTATAGGATCTAGCCAGACGGCAGACTCAGTAGCAGGATAGCTATTAAAAAAAGAGCCAAAAAACTTCAAATATAACCAAATATTGCATAAGGTTACAATGATTGCTAATCAATGATAGAAAATCAGATAAAATATACAGAGCTTTAAATTTTTTTTGCATATCTATAAACATTATCAGGATAACAAACTACTGAAAGTACCTCTTATGCAATTATATGTTTTTGTTCATTGCTTGATTCGTTATATAAGTATATATACCGTCGTGACTGATCATGAGCTTCGTGATTAATGTCTAGTATTACAATTTTGTAGTTTCCAGTTTTCTAGATAAGTGTATAGGTATTTTACATATTATGATTATATAAATATATTACTACGTAAAGCTCTTGTTGCAAATATACGGTCATTTTATCGCTAGACTAATGTTTTCAGAAGGCACGACTGGAATAAAGTATCGAAAGTCGGAAAGCGAGGTGTAGCGTTCCAAAACGAGGTTTTGTAGTTTACCTAACTGTTAATTTTTCATCGGTTACATCCCATTTCAGGCGTGCAAACATTTTCCAGGAACTCCGCTATTCGTGATTAATGTCTAGTATTACAATTTTGTAGTTTCCAGTTTTCTAGATAAGTGTATAGGTATTTTACATATTATGATTATATAAATGTATTATTAAGTAAAGCTCTTGTTGCAAATATAAGGTAATTTTATCGCTAGACTACTGTTTTCAGAAGGCATGACTGGAATAAAGTATCGAGACTCGGAAAGCGAGGTGTAGCGTTCCAAAACGAGGTTTTGTAGTTTACCTAACTGTTAATTTTTCATCGGTTACATCCCATTTCAGGCGTGCAAACATTTTCCAGGAACTCCGCTCCTCTTTCCTGAGAGGAGAACGATGCAAAGTATAAGAGGAAACATTCGTTTAACCAACAACACAAGTCGATAGCTAATTGATCAAAAGGAAAGCGAGCATGTTGCGTTGTATGTAATGTACGATCATCCATTCCCATTCATTTCATTTCAAAGTGCATTTGATTTATAGGCCATTTCCGTAGTAAGATGCAGAAATGCAATACCACGCCCAACAAGATGGGTTTGGGCTGATCTCATCATGAATCGCGGAGTAGTATGTATGTGTATTAAAGTAAAGTAAAAGTATGAGGGTTGCTGATGCTGCTGCTGCTGTTTGTTGCTCTTTACTTTGGTGGTGGTGGTGGTGCTGATGGTGGATTATTGGAATGCAGGGAAGCGTGTGCTCTTCTCTAAGGAACGTGGCTAACTAAGTGAAAAGCTGTATTTCATCTGATTTAGACTTGTTAAAAATGCACCCTCTTTTATTTACTGGTAGATAACTTTCTACTTCCTCTCTTCTCTCTTTTGACTTGGTTGCCATTATTATCTAAAACAGTAACAATACGGTGCGGCGGTGGTGGTGGTTGTAGAAATGGAGTGGCATCGTCATTTACTGTTCCCGGATATAAGCTATGTGTAAAGTATGCATTTTATACATAGACATACCTTTCATTCTTCACAAGAAGCAGACCAGATAAACTCCCATTTTATATCCATGCACTTTATCTATATTATTTTTTTTACTCTCTTCTGTCCTGTCTGCTGGTAGAGAGAGAGAAAGAGAGAGAGAGAGAGAGAGTGCATAATGCACTACACATTAAAAGTGAAAGAAGAGAATGATATTCAATGTTACTTCCTTCTACCACAGAATTGGCCCACCCTGCTGTTTCCAGAGTCTACGCACAAAACACACAACTATAAAAAGTCATCTTTTTGTCTGTGCACCAAGTCGAAAAATTTCTCTGACTTTTTTTCTCCTGATAAGAAAGAAAAGGGAAAAATAAATGGTTGCATGCAAGCGAAAAAGAGCGCTGTTTCTTTGCTGCAAACTTTATATACCATATTTATTTATCTGAAAAGTAAAATAATATGAAATGGAGTTTAGAAGGGTGGTAAAACCAGCTGAGTTGTTTCAAGAAAGAAAGAACGACAAAAGTTGAGTTAAAGAAAGAATTTTAGGATAGCAGAAACACCATAGCCAACCTACCGACAACAAGATAAGTTTACTAAAGAAGAAGCCGAAACAAGTATAACAAAATGTATGTATAAAAATAGTAAGTTTTTTCAAGAAAGAAAAAAACACACACGAACACAGAGCAAAGATTTTATAATAGGACCTTTAAAACTACATTCTGTAATAATCCATTTGTTTTCATTACATTTCGCTTGTCAAGAAGATGCTCCAGCATTGTGTCCTCTATTCAATTTACTGCTACTACTACTACATGGTTTACAACAAGATTCTACATTAGACATTAAACACGCGTATATTTACTACCATCATCATTATATGTATGTATGTATGTATGTTGTTGAATGCTCAGTTTAGTAGTGTGTAGAGTGGTAATAGGAATGAAAGTTTTCATCATGTCCTCACGTTATGCGTTATCCTCATCATCATCATGAATGTACCTCTCTTTCTGTTCATTTTATCCCCTTCTCTGGTTGCTCATCTTCTCATCCGTGCAATTCCCAATGGATTAGAACTGTGGAGCGTAAAGACAACAAATCAAATCAAGGCTGTCAAAATAACCTTTTCTTCATCCACTTTATATTATATCACAGGAGGACTAGCAACTTACGGCCCTTGTTTTCGTCACACCGACAATACCAGCACTCCAGAAAAAAATAACAATTCAATGAGCAAGTGAGTATTTTTTTTTTGGTATATTATTTTTCTATTTATTTTCAATCGTGAAAATCGGAAATAGCACAAAGGAATTGTGAGGGGGAAAGCAAAGCATAAAAGTTTGTCACTTGACTGGCTATATCCCTTTCTCCTTTGATAATCAAATAAATTATTAATTACTCCTTTAAAATAATATGATTGCCAAACGTCGCTGTTTGTGCAAGCTTCAATGTTAAATGTTCAAATAGCTGGCACTACACGAAAGTCAAAAAGTCAGGCGAGCAATAATATAATACCTACGAGCAATTTTGTGCGTGGTAATTGTTTCATTTGTATTTTAAGCCTATAAGTATGCAGCTCAGTACAACACCACAAAAGCCAATTTATTACTGTCTCCGTTCTACATTGTTTCTTTTGCCCTTTCTTTAGTGGTACTGCTCCTGCTGCTGCTACTACACGTAAAAGTCGACTTTACTTGACTTGACATCCTCCGTAATATACGCTTATGAATATTATTGTTATTAAGACCCCACGCAGCTATCTGCCACTTATCTTGACTTTTGACTTGAACACATACACACATAAACGTTTGGAGGTTTTTGAGGTTTCTCATTGACCAAACCGACGACGACTTATCCTTTTCTCACTAAAAGGGCAGTTTGAATGAGTGTGGTCATTTGTGGTTGACTTTCACTTTGACTTCATAGCAGTGCAGAAGAGAATAAAGAGTGAGAGACAGGAATCTGATTATTATCACAGCTAGAAAATGTAAAGCCCGCTTCTCCCTCTTATACTCTCAGGTCTCATTCTTCTCCACACCGAAATTCATGAGAAATATTAAAAGGTCCCAGAAATATAAGTATGTTTGCTGCGTGTGGGACTTGCAGCAAGAAGAAGACTGACATAAAAAATAACAGCTCAAAAGCGACGTTCTTCGTTGGAAAAGGAGAAGGGGATGGTGGAAGTAAGAAAGTCGAAATGAAAAGAGAGAAAGCTCATTTCTCTTTCTAGGCAGCGTAGCAGTGCATTGTACCCACTACACTATATAATATATAAGTATAATTTTTGTTCTCTCCTGAGTATTGTACAGTATATAGAGTCATTCTTTTTTTGTGTGTATTATTGTTTATATATATCTTTTTATTCATTACATTTTGGTGTCTTTGTAAAGGACACATGCACTCCCTAAAAGTAGAAATTATATTTCAAAACTGTTTCTCTGACTTAAGCTCGAGCGCAACCGTTTGTACCGTTAAAATTTTCTAGTACGATATCAAAAGCGTCTTAAAACACTCAACTCTTAGAGAGAGAGAGAGAGAAATTTAATTTAGAAAGCCTTTTCTTATAATAATATCCCATCCAATCTTGGTGCAGTAAAAATGAGTTTCATCTGCATTTATACTACTGCCACTTTTGTGCATGGAAATAAGCTTGTTGAAGATTAATATGCTGCATGCATTTATGTAATGCAAGGAAAAGGTAGTAAGAAAGTAAGAATAGGGTTTATTATTAGGAACGGATTTTTATTATGTCGTGTCTTACTTTCAGAGTAATAATACATGCATTGGACTTAAAGCTACATATATAGCTACACATATATAGTTGTTTAAAGCTAGTAAGAATTATTATTGTAAATATCTTTTTGTATTGTTTCGTAAAGTAAGAAATGGGAAAAGTGTTTCTTCCTTCCTGATATTGTCGTACGTACGTACGTGGTTTCTGATTTCGGTCAGTCACAGTCACACATACAAATTCAGATCATACATAACATGTACATACATACATACATACAACGTGTGCTATAATACTTTGTTTTGTGATGGGAGGAAGGAATAAAAGTATTGTGGAAAGCGTGACAGAGAGATTGGGAAAGTGAGCTGGAAATAATGTGCTCCCTACTGTGGAAGTGGAGACAAGCAATAGACACCTCTCGACTACTCGACCTTTTTTTCTACTTCTTCTCTGTTTCAAGTTTTCTTTGAACCGCCACCACACATAACCAACTCATCTCTCTCCCTCTCCTCCGTCATCCGCACACTCAAAAAACAAGCCTAAAAAGCATAATATTATGTAGTTTGAACTAAAACAAGAGCAGCGGAAGACAGAGAGGAATAACCAGGGACCCAAAAGGAAAAGTTGTGTTGCAAATGCACACACACACACAACACACAAAAAAAACAACAATGTAATTTTGCTGGAGAGAAAGGTCTGGTGTGCTCTTTTATATTTTTCGTGTTGATGTTCAAGAGTTTCCTTTATACACACATACTCTCTCATTCGACAAACGCCTGGAGGAAGTAAAAGTGGTGGCGAGGGTAATATATGGAGTCAGTGTTGATGCCAAATGACGCAATTAAAGTTGAAGGAAAACAAAGACCCCAATTAATCTCCGTCTACAAACACATACACGTAACAGACTAATAATCATACAATATACATATACATTGGTGGTATATAGTAAACATCACACAAAAAACTAAACTAAACTAACTTTGCCAGAGTAAAAACGTTGTTGACCGTCTCCTCCTGCTTCTTGGTCTTGTTTTGTATTGCTTGTAAAAAGAAAAAAGAAACAAAAAAACGTGCTTGCTGTGCTGTGTTGTTGCTGACGCTAAAGTTTTGAACTGGAGTGTGCTACAAGAAAAATACTTGGAAAGTTGAAAGTGGAGAATAGTTGATGATGAGAGATAAATACATGTAGAAAGTTGTGCACTATTTTAAATTGTTACCTCTTTCCCGCTATTTTATTTATGTATTTACCCATGCAGCGCATTTTGAAACATTTTATATAACTGTCGGTAGTTTGTAAACTGTAAATATTGCAAATAAGTTGGGAGATGTGTTGTCTAAAAGTCAAACAAGTTGCTTTCTTTCGCCATTTCCAGAAAATAATGAAACTAAAAATTTTTTAAAAAAACTTTTGTATAATTGTTTTGGATAATTATAACTCGAAACAGAGAAATGTACAATATGAGAAATTTAGCAGCAGCAGCAGGAACGCAAGTTGGTTTTATGCAAATTGAAATATCTCCGATACTGTTGAAAAAGTAAAAACTAGATGGGATTGGGGGGAAATTTATGATTTTTTTTTTGAAGATTCACATCATTTTATAACATTTTTCTGATATTGGATTTGGATTTTATCGCACGACACACGACAATCATTTGTGGTTTACAACTACTTGCTAGTGGTGTGTGTGTATTAATTGCGTAGTAGTGGCATATTTACTCTTAGCTTAAATGCAGAATGGCATTATAATTTATTATAAATTATTTGACTATCTACTTATTTATTTGCATTACCCTTCCCTGAACTCATTACATTTATCTCTGTATAATTATATAGCAATAAAGTCCTAATAAAAAATAATTTAACATAAAGGAAACCGTCGTCATTTTAATAAATAAAATGAGATAAGAAATTCTTTTCATTATCCATGTCTTTTATTATTGCTTTCAGTTTATCGATTTGATGCATTATATGGATGCACTTTTTGTATTTTCTCTTGAAAGTTTCCGCTGTTTCTTGTTGTTGTTGTTGTTATTAAGCGAGCCCGAAGGGTTTGGTAGGAAAGTTTATGAGATCGCTTTGTGAGTCTGTCCGTCTGTATATCCAGCTATTATTTCAGAAACTAAAAGAAATTCCAAAACTCTGTTATCGGTGTTCGAATCTACGCCATTTGGACGTCTGAAATCACTGTATGTAGGTATTGTCATCACCCGGGAAAGTATCCCCACTATTGAACATGCGAATTTAGAGCTAAAAATTTGTACGTAGGGATAATTTTGTCAGTAAATTAATATGACATGGCATAGAACCCACTTGAAGTGGGTCGCGTTAAAAATCTGTCTGTCCGTCACACGATTAGCTCAGAAAATGAACTTTGTTTCCGGTATTAAGGTCTACGTCATTAAAGGGCATCTCAAATAAATACATGGATTCTGAAATAAACCACGGGTGGGTTTGAAAATACATTCCGATGTGGGTTTAAAAGTGGTTCTCGAAGTGATTCTTTGGTGGGGTAATTCGTTCGGCTACTTATTTATGACGCCTCAACTTTCTAGTTATTATTATTATTACATGAACAAGTGTTATTCCTTACAACTTTATGAGCCTATTTGTGAATTGTGAACTCGTTTTGCTTTAGTAGTGGTATTGGTGTATACAAGTTACCCTAATTTTTCCCCTCGATCTTGGCCTGTTTTAAAAGACATGTTTATTATTATGTACATCCTGAATTTTATCCTACATCTGCTCAACTGCTGCTGCATCTGCATATGTTCATTCAACTAAACTCCCCATTGTTTGTGTCTGAATTTCTTATTTTGTCATCTGAGACGAGACGAGAAAAAAAAGTAGGACAAAATGTAATTGTGAATTCAACTTTCACTTGGTATATCGCCACCACCAAGTGCGGAGGGAATGGAAGATTATTGAACTACTGACTGAGTGCAAATGTAAATGTGGATACACATTGTTTACTGGAAAGATTACCACCAACTGGCTCCAGCACAAGAGAAATACAGGATTGCTCTAAATCCAGAGGAAAAAGACATTTATTTTCTTGATGTAGTAATTACGTCAGCTGAACTCATTTTTTTACAGCCTTTCTTCAGTTTGTCAATCCGTATTTGCATGCGACTCTATTCTCCATATAAATATCCTCGTTGTTTAATATGAATTTATTTACAAAAACAACTTGGAACAATGCGTCCTCCCTGTATGTTTTTTAAGTAAAAAATATGTTTGCCTTTTGTACATTGTGAAATATTATCAACAAAGCAAAAAACTTCCACTGTTTTAATTTTGGAATATACGTATATCCTCACGTTATTCCTTGCACAAAGACAATATATTATACAGAATACACAACAATATTGTTTTCCCGACCATATACATTTTTCCTTCACCTACTCTCTTGTCTCACGACTTTTGATTCTTTTGATGCCGATATAGATTTCCCTCTGATGGATCTCCCTGCCTGGCTTAAAGAAAGCTTCCCTATCCATCTCTTCAAATTAATTCAACTCAACACCCTACAAATCGAAGTGTACAGTGACGTGATCTCACGTTCACTTGGAGCTTCAATCAGGGGAATACAAATCCCAAGACAGACACGGTCATGTATACCTATACCTATATATATTACAAATACAGGGAAAAGTTTCTTCACTCTTTACAAGTTCATAGGAAATAACACATCAGCTCATGTACATTTATACATATTACATGTAGTATTTTTTCACAAGAATTTGCCAGCTTGTCAGCATTTTGGTTTTTTCATTTTAACAGCTCACCACCACCAAACCAGAATCAGGAAGAGCAGGCCCATTTTTCGGGATGGTTCACTACCACCACAAAATAAGGCAAAAAACTGCTGCATACCAAATGCACTGGGTATGAAATGAACGTGCATCTAAAAAAAAAGGAATTTTCGCTCGTGTGTATCTACATACATACATGCAATACATGTGTGTAGTACATGGAGTCTATTCCCTGGAAAAAAAGATAAAATACGTTTGGGCAAAGGAGAAAATAAGACAATATTGTACGTTTTTATTCTTGGGAAAGCTTAGCTTTCCATCCACACAACAGCCAAACAAGGAAGACCATTTTTGATTTTCGTTGCTATTTCCACCAGTAACAAAAAAAAAGTTGAAGAAGGAGCTAGTAAAGCAGTATATTATGTACATGCATAATATCCGGCCGGCAGAGTGGATCAAATCCTGCATCCTTCCAAAAAAAAAGTAAACTATCATGATTGACCGTATGGCTGTCTGTGTGGTTGTGTGGAGGTTTTTTTTGCTTGTGTGTAAAAAAGACTTTGAGTTGGAGGCTTTTGTATATTTTGTATCGTTTGCTCGCGTTGGGTAGCAGCAGCAGCAGCAGCAGCAGTGAAAGTGGCGGAGAAAAGAACGTTGCCTTCGGCAGTGGTCATAGTCTTGTCATGATGATGATAATATAAAGCACTGAGATGTGTTATGTGTATGTATGTTTATTTACTTCGCTGGCAATGTAGTAGTGGTAATACATGCACATTTGTACAATGTATTTGTTATGTATACAAATGGATATCCCCATTTGGTAGATCCTCAAATCTACAACTATATAAAACATACGGGCCCAGAAAGTGAATAAGGTGCACAGAGAGAGAGCAGAATAATAATACAAATAGAAGGATAGCTCCACTTCTTTTTAGTGTCTCTCTTTTTCTCTTTTATTTTAGTCATTCTTGATGCATCACGAGTTGTTGTCGAAAATGTTGGTGAAAATAAAGGATGGGAAAAAGGCGAAAATGTAAGAGGATTATAGCAGCAACAGAGAGAAAGGAAAGAAAGCTTCTTCTTTGAAAGAATAGTGTGTGTGCATGTTATGAGAAAATTGGCTGACACATTTTGTTTCCTGTTTTTCTTCACTTTTTCACCTCTTCCTGTTTTTCTTTTGTTCTTTCTCTACACAAAAAAATTATATTAAATATTATACATCCATATATATCATTCCACGAAAAAAATGTCAATAAAATCGCGAGAGATTCTCAAAATCATTTTTATGTTTAACTGGTCATTTACGTCGTGTTGTTGGATTTGAAAGCTTTTTTTTGTTTAAAGGAGGAAAAAAACATAAAATGACTCACATTTTGCCAAAACCTTTGTTCCGTAAATGCTTTCATTATTGTTGTGGTTGTGACATTATAAAGTTTAGTTTTTCTTGAAAAAATACAAAATGAGTTGCTTCTGGTGCGCTGCTATCTCAAAATTACATTTTATCCTAAGTCCATGTTTTTCTTCCGTTTAAGCTTTCATGTTGTTTGGAAAGGCGCATTGGATGATGAAGATAAAAGCTTCATATGTAGGACACCCGGGTATCTATTTTACTTATCCAATGCTTGTGTGCTGTGTGAGTGTGTCTGTAAGCAGCTTTGACAATTCAATTTGTATAAAATGAGCGACATAACCGCACTGAATTGTTCCAGTAAAAGCATTTATATTAACACATTTGCAAAAGCATGTCCTCAGGGAGCCATTAAAATATTTGCCATGATAATGTAATCCATAATCCAAGCAAAGTAGCAAGGCTGTACTAAAATTAAATAGAAGACCGACAGCTCGAATAACAACAAAATCTACAGCGATAATGTATGCATATGTATGTATGTATGTTGTAGGTATACAATAGTAATGATATACCAATATACCAACAACACCAACAATCGAGGTTGATGTATAATCGGAAAATTTTGTTTTTGGATTGCTCTGCTACTACTAATGCTGAGGTGAGAATAGAAAGTGAGGTGAAGAAAAGTGGAAAAATGATGTTGCATATTACTTGCATGAATTTTTTTATTCTGGGAAATTCTCATTCTCGCCGTAGGATTTTCAATCGGCACCTCCACCTTTGCCATCATCATCATCATCATCATCACATCACCCTCTCTGCCGGTAATGTTATTGTTGTTGCTCATTTACTATTATTTTTCTCGCCTGTCAGTGCTCGCCACTTGCCATATCGGGAACATAATAATAACAACGTTTTTACTACCTACTCGCTCATGCACTTTACCTTTTTTCCAGTCAACTTCCACTAAATAATAGTGATGTTGTAATAGTAAATGTTTATAGTGGTGGTGATGATGATGATGATGATGATTGTGTTAGTGGCATGGCGTGAGATGAATAATGTGTTTTGCCACGCCCAAGTCATTTTACATTACCGTCAATAATACACACATACCTATGTGTACAATATGCACATACATGTCTTTCATTCATTCACAATCAAAACCAAAAAATGTGTTCACATGTAGGTACATACTACTGTGTATACAACATATTGCAGGAAAAAAATTGCACTTTCTACTAAAAGGACAAAAAGGGTGGACAGAAGAAGGGGAAAACCAAAGAATTTCTGATGGGGTGCCAAATCGTCTATTTTGATATTACTATTATTGTTGTTATTATTATTACAAGCTCACTATACTGTTTTAGTTCATCAACCTTAAATAAGTAACTGAACAATGGAATACCTAATCCGTCTTTATACTTTGTAGTCATTACAAGGAATTTTTCCAATGTTTTCACAATCCCATTTTCATGTTCATACAATCCACCCACACCCACCCGACTCGTCGATCAGCGTGTCACTAATAGACATTCAACATTTGAAAACAACAACAACAAAAAGAGTACAATAACAAAAGCGCACGTTGTGTATCCTTGTTCATATATTCCTTTAATTCCAAAGCCAAGTCAAAACTACAAACGTACTCCCTTGTCTTGTTTTAGTGCAAAATATTTATGTTTCAAGATACCCCAAAATGCTTCAACGTTGTCCGTTTAAAACTTACATGAAAAGATGGCAATGGCACATGTAATAATACTTACTAATTTGATTGTACATTATAATTGCGTATTATTATTTAAATTGTATAGTCCCTCGAAGCAGCAAGTGATGATGCTTATGAGTAGGATATTATTTCTGGCAATCACGTATTAGGCTAGAAACATGACTCAGACATACATGGCAGTTTGACGACAAGATGTTCTAATTACGATGTTGAGGACTTCCAAGAAGGCGAGGTTAAGGATAAAACTAACTGTGACGACAAGAGATACCCTTGAGAAAAACGGGTAAAATAGAAATGACACGGCGAATTAAACGCACGAAAATATGGGAATCCACAAAGTAACACTGCCACTGCTGGAAGCTTCCTCATTTTAACATGAGGACAAATTAAATTCATGTATACTGTTAATTTTCAAACGTATAATTACAGCCACGAAGATCGGGATTTGTATACCTAGCAGAATAGTGAGTTTTTCATATTATTGACGTACATGCATGTGAACACGCTTGTGGACATCTTGTATCTTCTCTTCACGATCTTCCCTCCAAGTTTTTCTTGCTAATGAACAAACTTGTGCTGATTATGTTGCATGAGAGCTTTAATACACTTTCGAAAATAAAATATCCTTGTTTTTTGAACATACTATCGCATCATACGACAGAACAATGCATCTCTAGCACCGCTATTTCTTTTGGAAAATGTGATTCATATCTTGGTTCATAGATCTGTGTTGTCATTTTGCTCCCCTGTTCTATTTGGAGAAGTACATGTGCAGCACAAAAAGAATAAACGGTGATACAGATGCCAAAAACAAGTAGAGCATGGAACATCATCTTCATTTTCTGCCCAAGTACCTATCTTACGTAGCTATCTATCTATCTATTTATCTACAACTTGCATTTCGTTTAAAAAAAAAAGCAACCTTGTCTTGTAAGTAATTTTGTTTTATGCCAAGAAGGAAATAAGAGCAACCGCTTTGTCTTTGTGTGTCTTCAACAAAGAGGAGAAAGGAACAGTGTAATGTGTGTGCAGGGGCAGTACTTACTAATAGACCAAGAGATAGAGAGAACGAGATAAAGAGAGATAGGTCCGTGTCCATGTACTATATAATATTATCAAAACTAATGCAGCATGCTGACGATGAAATGTCTTTAAAATCTACATACAATGTAGTTGATTTTCTTCTTTAAGGTTAAAACTTGCTAAATGAAAATGGTTTAAAAAATAAATATATATATATACATACATATATGTATG
Source organism: Zhuqinia jingwanae (assembly GCA_027744095.1). Lineage (NCBI taxonomy): Eukaryota > Metazoa > Arthropoda > Collembola > Entomobryomorpha > Paronellidae > Zhuqinia > Zhuqinia jingwanae. The sequence continues at coordinate 26,451 of JAHZNC010006179.1, forward strand.
CTTTTGTATGTTGCGTGTGTGTACAATATATATATATGGATATATGTATATAAAATGCAGATTATTTGAGCATGTTCTTTACATTCTTCATCTATATCTCAACTGTAGGACACGGGTGAGAAGCAGTGTGGCAACAGTAGTGATGGTGGTGGTGGTGGATGGACGACGGAGGAAGAAAAAGCAGGAAGGTTGGTCCCAACTCCCAAAGGATCATAAAGATGGGACGAGAGATAAATTCGAGACAAGCACGGAAGACTGCGGGATACCAACAAGCAAGAAAACCTTATATATACTTGAATGACTGCAACTTTAGTAATAAGAAAGAGAGTCAAGAAGAATAAGAAGAAGAGCAACAGTCGTGTTTATAGGTAGCTCACCATCACACACCACCACTCGTCTTTTTTCTTCTGTACATATCAAAAGCATGTCTATTTGCCATTGTATCTCGTTTGGTTATCTATACAATTATTACAAGTGAACAAAATACATTTTCAACAATTTTTTTCTTCTCTTGTTTGACTTGTTCAGTAAAAATTTGTGATTGTACACTGTATACTACTATGTATATGCGCATATGGATTTTATTATACTCTACACTTTTTTTCTATATGCTAAAGTTTGCAACTTGGTGGATATATAGGGGGATGATGATGAAACAACAACAAAAAAAACTTTCTTCAAAAGGTGGGAAAAAGAAAAGAATAATATGAAATCATGGATGGGATGCTTTTGTGTCCGCGGCGGTGGTGATGATGGTGAAAGATGTGGAAATGACTTGTTCCATTCATTCTCTTCTTTTCTCCTTTTCTCTCTTCATTTTTTTTTCGCCCAGTAGAACAATCACTCTCTACACGACCACTACTACCATCCACATAATATATCAAAAAGCATAAAGAATTAAGCATATATAGAGAGATAAAAGTAAAAGAGAGAAAAATGAGCATAAGCTCCTATATATTTACATTCTGATGGTGTGTATAATAAAGCATTATAAAAGCTTCCATTTTTCCCCTTTTGTAAAAAATGAAAAGGTATTATGGGTCCATAGTCTAGTTTATAGTATACATACAGTCTACTCACTGTTTGCATATTACGTAGATATGTAGTTATGCATATATTAAGCATTATCTCTTCCTCAGCTTTTTCTTTCTTTAATAACTGGTGGAGGAGGTGGCGATGTGGTGGTGGTGGTGTGTTTGGTATATTTCATGAATAGTATGACTCTCTCTTTTTACTTGGATTATACTTTGTCGGAGTGCAGTCAGAGTCCCAAACTAATAAGTGTATAATATCCCTATCCAGAAGAAAGGACCATCTTCTGTTCCACCACCATAGCAGTGCAGGGTATAATAATATACGAGCATCAAATGAAAGTATAATGTAGGTACATAGTTGATAGTAGTTTAGTATCAAACACGCTTCTCCTTTATTATGATTATTATTCTTTTCTTCTTCTTCCCACTTTTCCTTTTTTTTGTATTTAGTACATTATAATCTCTATCTTTCTCTGTTGCTTTTCTTTGACTTCCTCTTCTTCTTCTTCTTCTTGTATGCCGCTTTTCCCCATACTGTATGCATGATATTCATCCACGCTCCTCCACCACCAAAAAAACCATACCACAAACTCTGTGTCTAGACATCTGCATGCTAGGTTTTTAGTTTTTACTACTGAGGAGTTTGAGAAGTTACCATATTTTCCCTCCAAAAAAGTAAACGAGTCCACAACCAGAAGTGGTTATATATCTACCAACCAAGTTTATATTTCCAACTTTTTAACATGTACATGTGATTCTTTTACAGATTTTCACATTTTTTTTTCTTCTTTTTCTTCTCGTGAAAAATTATAAAAACAAGAAATGAGTATTATGAAGAAGCAGTGGTGGTGGTGGTAGTAGTGATGATGGTGAAATAGCAATGAGCCAGAGAGTTGGAGATTGGAGAGTTGGGATGAGATGAGATGGATGTCTCAGCCTTGGGTGTAGAAAAGAGAATTAGGATGTGTGTGTGTAGGTATGTATGTATACATGTATATTCATGTGCTTGATGTGCATATGCATGCCTGCCATATTTTAACTAACGAATGGTTCATCTTCCTCTCGTATGTGGGCCTTTTTTCACGCAGTCACCAAAACCACGTTTGTAAACTGGGTATCTATTTCTTTTGAAGAAAAAAAAAGAATAATAAAAAAGAAAATTCCATATTTTTACAATTTTACATATACATAAAATAAAGTGAGCACTGAGCACCAGTGTGTGTGTGTGTGTACCACTTTTTTACTTTTTCTTTATTCTCTTCCTTTTTGGTTTAATAACATCCGCATGGTTAAGCTTATATACTACCATATACACACACAAAACATAGAAAACTTAAGAAAAAAAATGAAATGAGAGAAAAGGAAAAAAAAGATGGGAAGAAGAAAAAAATTAATTTCTCTTTTGAGCCGTAAATATGTTGGAATATTTATTATAAATTTTCTTTTCAACGCCCATTCCCAGTCTCCAGGCTCATCTTCTTCGTAAACCACTACCGCCACCATTGCGCCTATTTTTATATTCATGCTTTTTTCTCTTCGTGGTATGCATACATACATAATATGCTTGTATATATGTATACACATACATATGTATAATAGGATGTGTGTGACTTTTGAATAATATGCCCGACAGAAAAGTTGTAAGTAGGGAAAGAATATGAGGAGGTGGCGGTTATAATAAAGAAGAAGAAAAGTAGACCATATTTTGTACGTGTGTGTGTCTGTGTTTTTGAATGTGAATGTCAGCAGCTTTAGCAGCAGCACTAAATAAATGTGATGTGTGTATATTAAATGTATATACGTTGAGTAAGTAAAGTCCATTTTCATCTTCTGCTGCTGCTATTTTCTTTAAAAATTGAAGTAGAGGAAATAATAATAATACACACACAGTGGTGTAGTATGGTAAATGAAATAAATGAGAGACTTGAGTTTTTTATTTAAACCTAAGCGGTTATAGAGAAATAAGAAATGGCTCTTGAGAAGAGTCTAGCTAAATTGTAAAGAAAAAAAATTAAAGACAAAAATATGCCATTTTCTTTATGATGATGATGATGATGATGATATCATAGCACTTTTACTTCTTTTCACACCAACACGTCATTCTTCATACACACACACAGACACAATATGAGAAATTGTGTAACACTGTTCAGAAGAGTTTAGTAAAACGACGGAAAATTGTAGGTATAGTTGTTAAGGAGTAAAGTAGTACATAGTGAGATTGTCCTACTTTTAAGTAGATGAAGAAGATGAAAGAAGGAAAAGGTTTACAATACCTTTTTGGAAAGGTGTTAAATTACATTGAATTGCAAATTCCTCCTTTCTCTCTTCTCTCATCTTCTTCCTTCTTCTGTTCTCTTATCATTTTACTCCTGGAAAAGGGCAACGTGTACTACACACACTACACAGCAGAGAGAATCAGTAGTGACGGTGGTGGTACAACATATGCAAAAATTTATTGTAGACCAAGCTTTTCTCAGTCTCCTTTGCACATTGCGCAAATTACAAAAAGTGTTGGTTTCTTGTTGTGCAACTCGTACTTAAATATAGCTTAGTATTGTCTGTGGGGATTTTATTTTATAGGTAGCTATGCATGTAGGTATTTTCTTATGTCTACATATTGCTTTCTGATAGTTTATTTATATATATCTACCACCCTAATATTTTATAGCTTAAAATTTGTGAAAAGCTTCACAGCAGCAGCAGCAGGAGCAGTTAAGTTTAGTAGTTTTGTAGGAAAATAGTAAACCTTTGTTACTATATTCTCTGCTGCTTGTGCTAATCCTTTCATTTTATATTCAGTAGTATGCAGTTTGAAGGAGCAGTGTCGTTTTTATAAAAAAATAAATATTTATAGGGATGGATGCTCCTTTTTACTTATATGCATATACATTTTTAAAAACGTTTCACATAGATTTGTCTTTTTTTGTGTGAAGCGTGCAAAAGACTCTTGTTTTACTTCTGGGGATTATCCCAGGTAAATAAGGATATAAAAAAGTGAGATTTGAGATTGAAATTTGAGAGGTTATTTTTAGAGAATGGATGTGATTTTGTCATATTGTTCCCTTCTCATAAAAGTTGAAATTCAAAAGTAATTACTGAGAGTTATTCAAACAATTGCATGTGTTTAGAGAGTATTTTAACTCCAATATTTGGTGAAAAGCTACATGAATGAAAGACAAAAGGATGTCGTATTTAATTTGGAACACACAAAAATACCTACAAAAGCAAACGAACTCATGGAGTAGTAAAATGATAAAACACGGCATTAATAATACATATGTCATGTTTCATTCCATCCATCACAAACTAAAACACACATGGTCATGGCCGTTTGCAGTAATTATTATTATTATTAAACCCGTGTATGCGTAATATGTAATGCATACGTAATAAGTATGTATGTATGTTTTCTGTCAGCGAAATACTAAACAAAAAAGATATTTGCGCACGTGTGCCGACAAGGCATAAATATTAAAATGTGATTTTCCCAATAAAGTGCTCATAACCATAACCGTGTGGGTTGCATGATGATGTGTGAAAAAATCATGTAAGTCATGTAACATGTCATGATAAATAAGTCATAGCGTGAAAATTAAAAGTCATTGCAAAAAGGGTATTTTTGTTACCAAAAAAACAGGATAGGTAAATGAAACAAAAATGGATATTTGGTGTGTGTATATGTGCATGTGGCTTATATGTATTAAATGGGTACATGGAGTATTACTACAGAGAGTAGAGTGTTTCATCATCACAATAAACTCATAATTTAGATATATGGTCTTTTTTCTCCTCTGCAGCTCCAAGTGAAGTCAGCAATTTTTACAATACGAGCACATAAATTAATTGCTGAATCGGCTGCTTTCTGGTGTGACCTGACAAACACAAGCTTACCATGTAACAGTTCCCGGCATTTGAGCGGTCAGACGCCTGATTTGTGAGTGTGTGACTTCCGTACAAAATGTGTACGTTGGGGGGTAATAAAATACATCTCACCTACATGAGACTACACATATGAAACCTACATAAATATTATATTATGGTGGTTTGGGTCAGTGGACGAAATATTCTGCTGTAGTAGTATTGAGTATACATAAAATATTGCATTTTGCAATGAGAGTATCAAGAGCAATCACAATAATCCTTTAATCTACACCAAATCTTTCCCTTTCATCACTATCGCCAATCCTATAAGATATTATACGCACAATGCTTGGATTACCACAAAAACTCCACCACTACTGCACTACTTGCAAGAGATTTTAGATAACACTCAACGACAGCATAAACCTAACGGGCTACAAATGAGCGACAATAATACATTCTTTTTTCATGCACACTTTGTATTCAATTAGTATATTCCAACTATATATACGCTTAAACATGCATGTACAAACATATTATTAGTAGTATGCGGGTATTAATAATATAGGTATGTAGAGTAACGGACAGTTCTCATGTGGCCATAAAAGACCTATATTTATCCAATTTCCGCTTCTTAGTAAGTATGTATATATGACTATAGCACATTTTTTGTTTACCCTCATCACATATTATCTCGATCTAAAACGTATGAGTCGACTTGTTTGGTTTCATTTTTCACCTTTGGTGCGTGTATGTGTGTGGCAGATTTGAAACGTCAAGGAAAATTAGGACTATGATTGGAGGATGCAATTTGCCCCCAAGATTCACACCACAGATTACACTCTTTTCTTTCTATTATTATTATTTTCCTGCGAATAGGTAATCAGTCTTTTTTATCTGCTTCTTCTTGCAAACATATTTCTTTTACCAAAAAATTGAACAATGAAAAACCAGAGAGCTGTCATCATCAACAAATTTTTTTTTGTGGAGGAGGATTGTAGACTAATGAATCAAGAGAAATCAATGAACCCTTTTTTGCCTATGGTTTTTTTTCACCCCGAAGGAATACAGAATTACACTCTCATGAGAGGATATTTTTTTGTACTAGTTGGTGGTACTCTATCAATTTTAGTAGTTTGGCCTAAAAGGGTTATATAGACTCTGAAAGAATTTTTAGTACAATTTGCGGGTGAATTACATTGAAACTAGGTAGGTTTATACCATATGATATTACATACGTACACTACTACTACCTACTCCCATAATATGTACATTTACGAGTATACATAGATACTGAGTAGTAGAGTACCCAGAGAATATTCACTTGAGCATGTAAAAACGTAAATGAAATCCCGAGAGGTGAAAGGAATCTATCTTTTTTCTTTGGTTGTATGAGAACTTTTTTTTTCACTATGAAACACATACAATAATACATACCCAAAAAAAGAAAGAAATGTTTTGAGCTCCGTATTTTTTTTGTAAGAAACTCTAACTCAATGAAAAAATATATAGGGAAATGCATTAGAGCTTTGTGAGTGAATTAAGCTTTGTACAATTGCACCGTGGAAAAGAAAATATGTGAAGAGTTGGTAAAAGAATGTAATGGAGAAAGATTAGATCGAATAGAATAGGCTCATCATCATCAACATCCCACATACAATGCATGAGTATACATACACTCAAAATGCAGAGAAATAAAATGGTTGAAAAAAAGAGAGAGAAGGATGTATTGTCTTTCTTTCTCTCTCTTTACACATTGCATGCCAGCAGAAAAGTAGCAAAGTTTCAATAAAATAATGGGTATATATGCAAATGCCCTTTTTTGTACCCCGTACACAATAATAAGTAATGGGAGTCATGAGACTGCTGCATTTATTTCAAGAAGAAATAGGCATTTTTTTGTGTATGTGTGTAGTGTGTAGGAGGAGGTATATTATAAAATGTACAGTAATTTTCAGCGTGGAGAGAGAAAGAGAGAGAGAGAAAAGTCCCAGCAGGGTTAAGTGCAAACGAGGGGAGCCCATCACGCTATTTTTAATCAGTTCACAGTTGGAGATCCCTTTTCCTCCTTTCTCTTGTGGTGTGTGGCATGGTGTGCTGTGTGGTGTAATGTACGACGTTTGTGTAGAGAGCATAGCATGATGCGTTGAGAGAAAGAGAGCAAAAGAGAAGAGAGAGAGAGAGAGAGAAAAAAAGGGGTTAATGTAATCCAGGAAAAGCCGTTCCAAACCAGAGTCTGTAATTATAAGGAACCTCAAACTAATTTGCTACTATCACGAGACTCCGGGTGCCATTAGGTGGAAAGGACGAGGAGTGTAAGTTATGGGAGTGCAATATATAAAGTGGTGATGGTTGGTTTGGTAGTAGTAGTAGTAGTGCACATGAGACGATGTATATATGCAAGAACCTACATGCAAACCATTTATGTATGTATGTATGCCAGAAGAAAAAAACTTTAAAAAATGTTGAAAATGTATCTCTGTAAAATTCGTATGCGAGTATTTTTTTTTCTCCCGAAAACTCGAAATAGATGAGCGGACAACAGTAAAGAAAAATGTAAAACACACGACACAAGCACAGTAGCACGGTGTGTGGTATGCATGCCTGGTGGCAATGGTGGTAGTGGTGTGTGTACGCTGCTGCTCCTGCTGACTGTGGTGGTAATGTTTATAATGGCTATTAAGTATGCATGTGTGTGTATTGCAAATTGCATATAATTTTTCTATATGGAAAGGATATAATTATAGAAGGAAAGGTAATAATGCCAAATGCCAATACACCATGCTGAGAAATTCTGCAAACAATGAGAAAAAACGCTGGTGTTCCTAACACCCATCCTTTGAAATGTGAGGAGGTTTTATTAATTTCCTTCGAAAGACAACTTTGGAGACTGCCTATATTTTATTACCACACCACTATCACCATCGCACACAGTCACAAACAGAGTACCTTTTTTATATATTTTAATTCATTCAAAGCTCCCAATAATTTGCCATTTTGCCAAACATCATCGTTAGTTGTTAGGCATCTGCATATAATATGCATATCTGCATGTCTTATTATTGAATATAAGTTGTATTATTAGTAGTAGATGGGTTTTTATATATAGGGCAACATTATTTAAGTCATTGTGTCAACATAGACCTATTAATGTAAATATTATGTAGTTTATACTTTGTAGTAAGNGATGGGTTTTTATATATAGGGCAACATTATTTAAGTCATTGTGTCAACATAGACCTAATGTAAATATTATGTAGTTTATACTTTGTAGTAAGAGGTATACATTTTGTATGTACGTAGTTATCTTTGCTGTTTTTATTTTCTTATGTTTTGTAGAATTGGGAGCACAGTTTACCAATTAGGTACGTAATTTGGAGAAAAAGGAATAATTTAATATAAAATTAGTTTGGCTGACGACGCCGGTACAAAAATAGTGTCAGTGTACTTTTAACCATTTACCCATTTCCATATTGTAAAGATTTCTATCTTTTATTTACTAAGGTTTACTTTCATCATTTTTCATCCTCTTCTTCGTCTTAGTTGTTAGTATTCCTGCATAGAATGCAAAATGATTACATATGTATGTAAATACTGCACACAGCAAAGCTTTTCGTAATGCCAACCAATTTTTTTTAGCAAAATGCACAAAGAGAGAAAGACAGAGGGAGAAACAGAAAATGGAAGAGTTGGAGAAACAGAAGGAAAAGTGAATATAAATAATGTACATTGGCAGGAGGGAAAAGTGGAGTAGTCCTTTACAGATGATTGTTTGTGTGTGTGTGTTTGCACACGAAAAAAGAAGCAAGGCAAAGGCAGTTAGTTGTTGCAACGTATATTCATCAATTCCCTTGTGTTCAAGTTGAATACGCTAACCCATTCACTTAGGTATACACAGTCAAAAGATCTTCTCAGTCTTCAGGCTTCTTGAGCAAAA